>JABUQX010026132.1:30000-40694 GCA_015478945.1 Trachelipus rathkii
ATATATATAGTATATTTGATACGTATACGAGAGAGAGAGAGAGAAAGAGAGATTTAAAGACAATTTTAAAGAATTATAACAATGAAGTAAATTATTCTTTTTCTTAAACAGCACAGAAACAAAACATAAAAAGAAAGATAGGACCTTTACTCGACTTTATAAACGGCTGCTAGAGCGGTAATCCTTCTAGAAAGTTACACATTTAGGAGCAGATGGTCTTAAGACAATATTTTACGTTACATTCATGTCCACAAATATGCCGTACATACGTTATCGTCCTAAGTTACCGCAATTTGGAGTCGGTGCAATAAAAAGAGGCCGTTATCAATAGGAAAATATAAATTGAAAAACAAGTTAACTCGAATTTTGATTGTTGTAGTAATTTACCTTAATGTCCGACCGTCGTGGAGTAGCAGTTACATCGCATACGGTAGTGGGGAAATTATGGAAAGGGTTATCCGTCATTTCTCCCGTGATAAATGTGTGCAGATAGTTGCATTTGCAGCAGAGGTTCACAACCATCGTGACCTCTTACGTTGGTTAAACGTTGCACACACAAGCATCGGAAGAGTCGTACATCGGTACGAGGAGACCAACGAATACCGTAGACGACCAAGAAAGGCAGACGACGCTCGACAACACTTCGTAAGACCGATTTATATGGCTACACGTAGTGCGGGAGCGTTTCACAACAGCAAGAAGTCTCAATAGACAGTTGGCTTAGCGAAGACGGGTAAAGGCCACGAAGGCCGGCAAGATGGTCACCTCTCACGAGAAGACATTGCACAGCGATTGTCACATATGCAGGTCTACATGTCCACTGGCCACTCCGGCAGTGGATACGTGTGCTATTTTCGAACTAGTCCAGATTCAAACTCTATAGTTTCGAGAAGTCCAAGAGTGTATCGGCGGCCCAACGAATGATATGCAGCGTGTGTAACATCCAAAGGAAGGTATCATACTATAGTGAGTGTGTTATGATCTGGAGAGGTATTTCGCTAAACTCCCGTACAGACCTCCACGTCCTTCGTGAAAGGTCCCTGACGGTCGCACGATATCCTTGAACCATATGTCATACCTTATTGCCCCTGCATTTTTCCGGGGTTCATTCTTATGCATGATAATGCCCGACCTCACGCGGCCAGGTGAGTACACGAATATCTACAGGAAGCTCAATTCGACAAGTTTCGGTGGTCCGTGTACAGTCCGGACCTCAATCCAATCGAGCATGTGTGCGACATGTTGGAACGAGAACTTCGACAACTCAACCCACCCCTAATGAATCTGAATGACCTTAGATGGGACCTGGTAGACCTTTGAGACGCGATCCCTCAGGATGAAATACAGAACCTCATATACAGTATGGGACGACGGTGCCAGGCCGTCATTACTTCAATAGCTGGTCATACACGGTACTGAAGCACAATCAACACATACTGTGGAGAATCCATGTACCTACAGGTTCACCCCGTTTTGCGCCATACATCAATGTCCCCCCAATGTCCATTTTTTGCAGAGACGTTCCCATACCCTTTTGTACGCATATGTGTGTATCTTGTATCTCTTGACATGTATGAACCATATTCTCATGCCTTTATGTACCTTTTTCTCAGTGATGCGATAATTTTGCTGGGTTGTATATTATATATATATAATATATATATATCTAATATATAATATATATATAATATATATATAGATATATAATATAATTATATTATATATAATATTATATATATATATATATCATATATATATATTTATAAGTGTCACATAAGAATTTTTTTATTACAATGAAGCAAAAACGATCTGTCTCCCCAACTTCCGAGGCCACGAACCACCATATATATATATATATATATATATATATATATATATATTATATATATATATATATATCATATATAAATATATATTATATATATATATATAATATATATATATATATATATATCTTCTATTATATATATATATATATATATAATATATACTAATATATGTTCAGGGTGCAGTAACACAAATTTATGAGCATGGGTCCCCTGAATTGAGTGTCTATGAACCAGTCATCTTTCATTTAAAAGAAAGAATAAAAATATAGTGATTAAGATAATGAAAACATATGAACATTTTATCAGAATTACAAACAAAATATGTAAATATACCAAGGCAATATGAAAAATTTGTAAGGAAAAGGTCCACAAATAATATAAGAAAGGTTTCTGAGCTTACCATCATAAGAACATTTCATTAGATGTTGCATAAAAATAACATTATTTTATTACCTCTAAATATTTCATACATATGCAAATCTAAACACACAAACAGACCCTTAGATTAATATATTATTTTTTATTTTTTGCCATATTAATTACTTTTACAAATTAATTACTTCATAAAAATAGCCTCACAAATCTATAAACATAAATTATTTATATTAATAAGCAAATATTGTTCTTATTTAACATTTATATAATATATATATATATATATATATAACTTATTTATAATATTTAATTATTTTATAATTTATATTACTCGATAAACGAAGTTTTCATTAATATTTTAGTAGATAATGAATTAAGTAAATTATTTTAATATTATATAGCAAATTTTTCTCGCTATCTATCATTCATCAAATTATTATTATATATTTATTATTATATTATTATATTTTTTATTATTATTAACTTATATTTTAATTATTATTATATTATTTATTATTTTATTTATTATTAGTAAAATATTACTTTATATATTTATTTAACTATTTATATAATATATATATATATTATATATATATATATATATATATATATATATAGTCTTTATATCATTTAGTAGATAATGCCTCGGAAACTCTGGGATTATAGACGGCTTTTCACTCATATACTACTGACCTTAAAACTTTAATACTAAAGAGGGCTTATTTATTCATGATAGCCAAATACTAGAATTCTTATACATGAATTAAGTAAATTGTTAAATGCAAGTACATATATATATATATATATATACCATTTGCTTTTTTATCGTTTATTTATATTTATATTTATATTTTTACTATATCTAACTCTAATCTTTGTCCATCCAAATAATGATATTCTTTGGCTTTTTGCTCATTATTCTATTATAATTATATTTTTTAATCTTATTTTATTGAATTTGTTAATATTCGTATATTATTTAAGTTTATCTTCTCTATATCTATTAGTGTTTACTGTTAAATTATTATAAAAAGAGATTTGTGTCAACTTTTCGACCTTCATGTGTTTTTGTTATAATATTGCAATTTTTTTGTTTTTCAATCTCATCACATCAAAGTCATTATTTATTCTTCTTTACTCCACGTGTCTTACTAGTCTTTATAAAAATATGATTGTTTATCCGCCCCTGTTTTAGTTTCTTAATATTCCCGTGTGAATTACGAGGATTAATATAGCTGTGGTTCGCACGTGACATAGTTGAACTTTCTTACGTAGTGAGAAGTTGCGTTAGGAACCCGAAGCGTCTTCTGGGCACGAACAAGATTTGGCCTCGCACTTATGTGTGCGACACTTGATGTGCCTCTGTCCTCCGAATTGATCTAAGCGAGTTTTTAGTGTTCATTCCGCTGTTCTTGGTGAGGTACAAATACGCAACTTATAATATAAGTTTCTACTTTTTCGGTGATTACAATAGTTTTTTAAAAAGGCTTTTTTTCAGTGTTCACAGCGGGTAAACTGGGATGATAGTTGAAAGGATATAAGAGATGTACTCTATATCCTCGTCTACAAGACATGGATGATGCATAACGTATATTTTTATCTCCTTAACATACACATTCTATTCTATGGCACGTGTAAAGTTTTATATAATAAATATCTTTCAAAAGTATTTAAAGATCTCATTTTTAATGAAAAAACATATGTTGGTGAATTCTTGTTTTTAAAATTTAAAAATTTATTTTGCTTTTAAAATTATTGTACGTTTCAAATATTATCTTTTTGATCGCTTAAGTTCTTATTCGACTATTATAAGTTTAATATTTCTTTTAATATATAATATAATAATATTAGACTATAATAAGAAATAATAATATAAAATAATAATAATATCAATAATTATTAAATAAATAAAAAGAAATATATTGTAATCCAAAAAATTTTGGGAATATAAGATGAATATTTATCTCAACCAAGGTTATGATTCTAAATAGAGCAGGATTGGCACAAAATAAAGTCTTAAATATTATTTTTAAAATATATCATATAGATATTTTAATCTCGCGTTATATTTTTCTTTTTTTATTAAATTCTTTTTTTTGTATTATTTTTTAAGAACACTTACTTAGATTTCTACAAGTTTGTTAAGTATCCCTTGTTCTCCTTTTATTTTGGGAATAAGATGAATATTTTTTTATTACATAATAAGTATAATATCATTGTTAACCAAACCCTTGCAAATAAAATAAGATAATCTTATTCAGTTATTTAGTCACGTCCGAAGCATCTTCAAATATACTTGCGATCCAGGAAGAAAGATAGAAACTATATATATATATATTATATAATAATATAATATTATTCTTTTTTATATATTATATCTTATTTAATATATATATTATATATATCCATGATATATATATATATAATATTTATCATTTTATAAAATATTAATTTATTTAATTTATACTATTAGATACGTTTATCCTATGTATAGCAAATATAGATTCTTCTTGTATTATATTATATAGCTATTTTTGTTATTGATTAGACACATAGATCCAAGATGAACCTATAAACATGAAAGTCGTATCACAGTACATCATTTATGCATCCTACATATCAACATATTATTTTAGCTTTATCATTAATAAAATATTAGTATACTTATTATTATATACTTATATCTATTATTTATTAAATTACTATTTAGATATATATATACTAATTCTATTAGACACTTTACATATCTATCTATTTACTGTATATATATACGTCTAATAGGTATTTTTTATTTCTCACAAATCTATTATGATATTTAAATAGATGTTAAAATATATTTAAGTTACTTTATTTAATACTATATATTAGAATAATTAGAAAGTGTCAGATAAACCAAATATTTCGTAACCAAATTTACTATATCAATAAATTAGGATTATTATCCTGATGAGGTACTCTATTTAGGGGACTTAGGGTTAAACATAGCATTTGTGTGTTCGAAAACAATCAAAAAATAAATTTAAAAAATTTCAAAAAATCAAAAATATCCCAACCCCATTGGTACTCCGTTTTCTACACTGGATATCGTCGTTTTTCTGAAGAGATGAGCATTTATCAGCTGAATAGGGAGGAGACGAGTTTGTCGAGCTGTTGTAAAATTATGGTGGTGTATCATATTTAATAATGGTATTTCACGCAAATGATTTAAGATCGTCATGGTCATGATTTCTAATTGCATGTATGTAGGTATCGTTTCACGCATGTCATTGGCGTCTCTCGTTTCCCTAGAAACGCGAACATCTATTAGCTATAGTTTGGCTGCGCGTCAACGCACGTTAATGCAAATGCAGTGTTTTTGAGACTAGAATAGGCAATATATAAAAAAAAGGTAATGAGAGAGACAAGTTATAAATTATATAAATACTTAATTATAAAAATAAAATTTAATTGTTTCCGCGCTTGTGTTACATAGTGTTATATTCACACGAGTCCTACAAAAATCAATAAATTAAAATTTGAATAATAAAGAAAAATATATAAAATAACTATAAAAGAGTGAGAGAGTTGAGAAGAAGTAGATGTAATTGGTAAAGTAAATATAATAAGAAAGCATATGTGAGCTCAAAAAAGGTTAAATAGAGCGTCATTACGATAACCCGATGTTATCGTCATACTTCACTCTAAAAAGTGCTAAATACAACCTACGATCTGGGACTGCTCCATCCTCTCTAGACATCCAATGTCGATTTTACACTCAATTATATAAAAGAAATTACCTTGGAGTCTGGTGTGTGTCTCATATATTGGTCTAAACTTTAAGATCTTTGAGAGAATTTGTCTTTCTCATTATTTTAACTAAGTGACTCATCAGATAATTATTCCGAGTGCTCACTAATCGTTAGAGATAATCTCCTCTCAATATTTTTTTAAATTATAGTGTTGCTAACCTTTAACAATTTTCACTTTTAATAAAATAACTTAAAAAACTTTTTTGCTCAATCTAGATCATATAGTATATTTCTGCTAGAAGTCATTCAGTATTATCTTGTTATGTATTATTTAATACATCGAAATTTAACTAAGTCAACCAGAGAATAACTATTTATATTTTAGTGTGTCTGTTAAAATAGATCATAATCAGAATACATCTTGCAGAATGTGTATTAATTTTTTATTATATAATGTGTATATGATAATATAATCTCATTACATTTGAGGATTATTATACACTCGATTTTATCAAAGGTGAAAATTTTAACAATATTTAATGATTGTGTTCCAGTGGTTTTAAAAAGTGTTAAATACCCAACGCTCAGACGATAAGAATTTTTGAAACGACATCCCCGCCCTCATTTATAGAGTGCTTGAAGGTGTGTGTGTTGTTATGGTTCAGAGAACCTCACCCCCTTGCATGTCTTCTGTAATACTGAGCTGACGGACTGGTATAGGCCCAGACTTTTTTATGAGTTCTCTTCATTTCTCAACTATATATTTTCGTTAATAGTGACTAATCATAAATATATTGTCGTAAATTGATAAAATCAATATTGTCTGAACTTTTTATTTTAATGAAAGTATCATTGAAAATAGATAGTAAAAGTTTTCTGGTTTAGTCATTCCGTAGCTCTGTGCATTCGTATATAAGTCTTGTCTTCCGTGCCGGTAACCTGGAACTTTCCTCTACAAAATCTGAGTTCTGTGGCTGAAGTTTTCCGTGCGTACTGGTTTCTCCGTGTACACTTACCTTAATATATATATTATCATTCATTTCATCTATTAGATTATCTTATAATATCTCTATATTATCTATATATCATTATTATATCTTATATCTATATATATTATATTATATCTTCAATATTTATTAATATCATCTTAAATATAATTAATAATATATTCTTATTATTATTATATATATTTTTTATCTCTATTTCTCTATTTCTCTATATTTATTACTATTATATTCTTATATCTATATAATAAATATTATATTATATATATATTATTATATATATATTTATATATATATATAGATATATATATATATATATATATAATATATATATTAATAATATATAAGGGATGTACCGATACCAGAAAAGAGGCCGATACCGATACTCTTTTTGTTTATGTGCCGATACCGATACTGATACCGATACTTTAATTAATGTAATAAATATCACACAATAATAAGATGAACATTTGTGTACTGCCTAGGCAACTCAGGATTGAATTCCAATGTACAACAAATACTTAGTCATTTATTCATATTTGGTTGTGCCCAAATATATTTATTTTATAAATTAAAATAGTATCTTTAAGGAATAATAAATGCATATATAATAAATATTAGTAACTTTTTTATGTTTTTAAAGTAAACCATTTCCATTTTCAGTAAGTATTAACAAAGTTTAGGCTTCTTAGCTTTTATGTCTGCACATTATCATCATTTCAAGAAGATTCTTTAATAGCTACAATATAAAGAATAAAAATTATGAAAGAAGAGACTTCATTTAATCAGCTGAAAAGACAAAATAAAAAAACGCTATTATTCAAACATGACAAACTGATAAATATAACTGCCCTTTAAGATAAAGTAGATATTCATTCAATACTATCAAATTCAAAAACTTCTCAATTGTGCTGCAAAAACTAATATTAAGCTTTTTTCACTAGTGTCTGGCGAGAGTCTTTTTCCTTTTTGGGTGTTTACATTCCCACCTACACTAAAAAATAAACGCTCGCTCTCACAATGAGGGAATGGCTGAATAAATATTGAGCTTGCAAGCACAACTGATAATAATTGAAACTTGGCCCATTTTCATGCCACGAAATGAAAGGATTCTCACCGCATGAAAGGATTCATGTTTTCGTAGAGCCTAATCTCCTTTTTCGCAGATTGCTAATTTAAATTATCTTTGCTCCTTGAATGAATGTCTCTTCAGTTTTTTTTCGATGGGTTTCTTGTGGGATTTCTTTGAAGGTGAAATGAGATGTCAAAATTTTGGCATGAACTTATCAAAGTCTAACATATCCAAATCCTCTTCATCTTCAGTAGGTTTATTTTGCTGAAAAGTCATACATCGTCAGCTTCAGTGCTGTTGCCAGGGGTGGTTGCTGATAAGGCGGCTTCCACTTTGTGAATCTTTTTTTTTTTTTTTTGTCACAGCGAGCAATCGTCAGTTATTATATTTAAATGCATTCTAGAAGTGGTTCACCGTCGTGGGATGCCATTCTTGTGGGGTTTTAGCTAGCTTAAGGAATTCCTTATTAGCACTTTATTAGTGATGGGACGATTTAAGAATTTTCGTCAATGACCACGGCTGGATTATAGTAACTTCGGCACCATGAGAATGGCTTTACACTATATTACATATTTCTATATTTAATGTTTAACATTTAATAAGGAAAAATTTAATGTTTCCTTTCATTCTATTTAAAATGTGTAAATAATTAAGAACCACATTTACATAGAAAGTTTTCTGTTATTCATTACCATCTTTTGTTTTTTGTTATTTCTATTTCTCTCTCTCATCTTCTCTCTCTTCTCTCTCTCTCTCTCATCTCTCTCTCTTCTCTCTCTCTCTTCTCTCTCTCTTTCTCTTTCCTCTCTCATCTCTCTCTCTCTCTCTCTCTCTCTCTCTCTCTCTCTCTCTCTCTCTCCTCTCCTCTCTCTCTCTCCTCTCTCTCTCTCTCTCTTCTACTCTCTTCACTCTTCTCTTCTCTTTAATACATATCTATCTCTCTCTCTCTCTCTTCTCTCTCTCTCTCTATTATATATATTATATATATCTCTTCTATTCTAGTTTTATCTTACTCTATATATACTATATAGTATATTATAGCTAATAGTATATAATATATATATATATATATATATAATAATTATATATATACTTCTATAAAAATTATAAATGGAAATCAAATTCGATGCATGTTAAGTAAACTCTTGTGTGCACAGTTGAACTGTTTCTAGTGTTACAAAATCAATTATTACTCCAATATACCATTGAAAGAATTAATATGAAAATATTTTTAAACTTGCTCAATTTTCAGTCATTAACACTTGAGGGCGAGGGCTTAGTCTCTAAGGTCATCGATTGCTTCCGTTTTAGTTTAATTCATCTCAATGATGGTATTATGGTTCGATTTCCTAATGATTTTTATATATATATTCTCGTATTCATCTCTCTTAACTCTCTCATACTATATATCTATATCTCTATATATATTCATATATCTTTATATTACTTATATATCTATACTAATCTTATATATTATACCTTCTCATGTTGTTACTTCTTATATTTATATATATACTCTCTTCTATATATATTCGTATTATATATCGTCTCTTTGGGTGGATCGAAAAAATTAATTTTACCGAGTATTCGATTCTAAAGGTCGTGCTAAAAGTTGTTTGTCGCCGTATTTGTAAGCTTATCAAGCTAAACTTGTAAAAATTAAAAATAATTTCTGATCTTCAGCTCGACAATGGGCTAAAGTTTTGTGCACATATTATCGACAAAGAACACCAAATTTCCTATCATTACGCCTAAAATATTATCTACGGTAAGTTTCTTTTTTGTCGCTTCTACTAGCTCCTAGTCATGCAGTTCCACGTGTGCCGCGTGCGCTTACATGTAAGGTTGTGGCGCGAGATCTTGTCGGGGTGCGGTTGATTGTCTTAACTACTAATTCTTAACATCTCTATCATATTTTAGAATGAAATTTCTTGTTTTCTCATTTTTCTACTTAGGTCTTCTCACAAAATCTTCTTTGTAAATAGGCTTCTTTACATTTCTTTCCTCATTCCTCTCCTGAAACTTAATTAGCATATTATCATTCTCCTTTCTATCTATATATCTTCTCTCTCTTCATATATATTAATATCATTTTTCATTCGTTCTATATCTAAAATTTTTCAATGGATATATATATTCATCCAATCTTTGTATATAAAGTGTATCATATATATATTCTTATTTATATATTCTATTATATATTCTATTCATTACTTTCTATATCCTATATTTGTGCATTCCAGTAGTACTTTTGTGCTTCTTTTGGGTGCATACTCCAGTTGCAGTAGAGTAATTCTAGTCTCATAATTAAATTCTGCGTGTTACTCTAGGGTTTGGAAGTGTTTACACCCATAAGTGTAATTCTCGAAATTGGACTAATTCTGCTCTTTGTTTAATTCAAGAAATTCGTAACTCCGAGAAGAGAAAATCGTTCCTACCTTTCTCCTCTTCTCATTCTCGCTCGTCAGTTCAGTTCTTATCTCTTCGCAGGAACTCTCTATTTCTTTCTCTGCTCATTTGGTATCTTCTTTTCTTTTTTCTTCGAAAGAACGTATTTTGATTTTACTTTCTGTTTTTTCACGGTATTTCTTTCCTCATGTGCAGAACGATAGCAGATTATCCGTTCTGTGCTTAGTGGTGTAGTGACGTCCTAAGAGCATGAGCCATTTCACGTCATCAGTACTGT
>JABUQX010026133.1:15000-19979 GCA_015478945.1 Trachelipus rathkii
ATATACTATATATATAAAGCAAATACACTACCTTTGACGTAGGATTTATTTTATGTAGGCTTGGGACCTTGTGTGATTGTTTTAATTTAAATTATACTACGAACTGCATTGATGTTGGGGGACAATGTAATGAAATTATACACGATGGCCCCAAACAATTTTAATAACAATAATATTAATATAAGATTATTAATATTATTAAAAACTAAGCACTATATTTCGCAAAATTTGCATATATATATATATAATATTACTATATATATATATATATATATATATATAATATATAATTTATAATATATAATAATAGTAATATATATTATATATATAGTATATATATAGTATATATTATACTTATATACTTATATATATATATTATATATTATAGTATAGTATATTATATATTATATATATAATTTAATATATTATATAATATATATATATATATATAATATATAATATATATACCGGTAATATAATATATAATAATATACAATATATAGAGTAATAAATATAATATATATAATATACTATATATAATTATTAAATAATATCATTATATATATATATTATGTATATATATATTAATATAGTACGCATACGACACACGTATATATATATGATCATAGCCCTCATATATCTCCCCATAAATCACAATCAAGAAATACGACTCCTAACACCGCAAATATACACTCCTTTTTCCTCAGTTTGTCTGACTTATACACAATCGGTTTCTCACAACCATAATGTACATACACAGTCACTCCATACAACTCACTCACTACTACTAATACATTCTGAATAGGTTTAACTCCAGGCTGACACATACTCTCTAATTCTTTCTTATAATTTGTAAATTTCTCACACTATCACCTCACTCCAATATACGCTCAAGACACCCTAAATACTAAATCACTACCTACTACATCACTCGATATAAATATTATACATATATTATATTACTAACTATAATCATAATACTCACTAAACTACACTCACTCTAAACAATCCAATTAATAAAATCCACTCCATCATAGTATAACTACTCACCCTCCCCTACCCTAACGCCCCACCTCAAATATATTATATAGTATATATATTTACCATATATATAGAACATACACCAAACTAGCAACCCCATCCCTATATAACTATCACACATAACACTATTATATAACCCCTACCAGCTATATATTATACTTATAATATACTATCTACCTACATATCTAATACCTAATAATATATAAAACTCTTCCACCAATAATACACTCAACCACCAGACGACAAACCAGTACAACTAAAGTATATAATATATATATTAATATGTATAATATATTATAAGTAACCCATATTAACAAGTATGATATATATATATATTATTATATATAGTATATATACTATCATACTATAATATATAAAAAAAAAACACTTTAAAATTATTTTTAAAAAAAGGTATGACATTAACTGCTTTGAATGGAATCGCTCCAGATGTTTGAAGAATACTTCTTACAAGAATTAACAATGTTCATATACAAAATACGTAACTGTAGTGGAAATGCGAAGAAGTTTGTAAATAGTTAAGTACGTTGTCTCGCGTGGCCATATTAAGGTACTTAGATCAATTTGAAGGTCATTTGTCCTAAATTTGTGAATTTTTTCCAGTTTATATGTAACTGCCACTCTTATCACAACTTTGATGTTGCAAATGTAAATAGATTCTGTTATTTCTTTTGTGCTCATTGTGTCCATGGTTGATATTTTTTAGTATGACAGTGTTGATTTAATGTTGATTCCCATGGTTTGCTATTTCACGGTGAAGTTTGTTAAAACAGGAATTGGTAATTGCTGTTTTGTAGCATCTGTTCGTGTTGGTAAAGGCTCACGGTCTATAGCATCAGTACATAACCTTTTAGAAGTAGCCTCAGTACATAACAGAAGTATGGCATCGTATGACCTTGCCACGCTGCTCTCATTTATCTCTCAAGCCAGACATACAACGACAGCTACTCTCTCACCGCACACACACTCTCCTCTCTCCTAGGAGCTGCAAAGTCGAACCACAGACCGAGGATTTGAAGAGAGATGTAAGGTCACTCTCCACACTCGACGCTCAACGGCAGAAACACGGTTAAGGGCAGCGAGACTGTTATTCTCCACCTCCTCAGACATATACAATAGGAGTATACTGACTCCACCAATCTCGATGTTGTAACACAACGTTATGTCCTCTGCTCTCTCTTTGCTCACTACGCCAAATACTGACTCTCACTATAGCACGCACAAGCGGTCACATTCTTAGTACATCTAACTGCCACGCATGGCACAACTACAACCACTCTCTCTCTCACTCACAGAGTACTCGATTGCCAAACACCAAAGGCAAAAACACTACACTCTCGTCTCTCTACTAGCGGGCGTCGCGGCGGTCATAAAACTTTCGCTATTTTTTGTCTGACTGGCATCCCAATGAGTACTCTCGAACGGAGGTTGGTTTCTAATACACATCGACACGCATCGCAGAATGGCCCAGCCAACATCACAAACTCCACTTCATAGGATGTAATTTAATTTAAAAACGAACACACTCAAAACCCACACACCAAACACGACAAGCGCATCACAAAACCCGCCCAACCACACCACACACCACCAACCAAAATACTATATATATATATATACACTACCTCCACGAATATACACCTACAACCCAACACCTATATAATGATATATAATATATATACTATAATACTAATATACATATATATATATATATATAGTATTTATAAGATTATCACCCTATATATATTACTAGTAGTATATATAGATATATTATATATACTATATAATATATAATACTAGTATAATATATAATAGTATAATATATATATATATACTATGTAACTTATATATATATATATTTTATAATATATATATATATATATATGTATCTATAATAATATCAACTTATATCACCATCCAAATAACACATCTCAAACCAAAATACAACTAATAATACTCCATACCTATACTCACCTACATAATACACTATTAATATACACATATATATATAATACATACCTACACTCAAAACATACACACTCACAAACTCACTAAACACACTACTAAACCCCCCACAAAACTACACACAATACATGCCACTCATAAATACTATATAACACAGCCCCGTATAACACATATACCCCATTATACAAACCACGCATACGATACATACATATATGACATATTCAATACTATATATATAGTATATAGATTATATTGTACTATATGAGTACTATATATATATATATATATAGATATATATATATATTATACTATATATCGTTTTAGATTATATATAATATATATACTATATATAATAAATATAATAACTATATGAATTATACTAGATATATATATATGCCTTTGATGAACCTTATCTGCAATTTGGCAGCAGGGGTCTATATTAAGAGATATGTTTCTCCCCTGGAGGCGAAACAAATTAAATGATTTATCAAGATAAAATACTTTTATTTATACACTTGCACTGTTATATATGAATACAGAGATAATATAAATTTTTTCACAATTAATAAGCTTAAGTTTTTAGTTGTAAGAGTTCGAGCTTTCGTTCCCTTGGTGGGCAACATTGTCAGGAACTGGTGAGCGGAATGAGATATTGCTATGATTACAGCTCTGTATTCTGGCAACCTGGGGTAAAATTGGGAGGAACAGAGTAATTATTTAGATGAGTTGGAGGTAATTTTTAAGTTTGTAAGATTTGTTTAAATATGAATTAGTAATGTCGTCTATGTATGGAACTCCAGCTAAAGTATTGTAATTTTGGGTGTTTTTTATCAAAAGGACTCAATGGTTTTTCGTATTGTGGTATTTTGTATAGGAATTATGAGTTTAGAGGATGTAATGTTGATTGAGTGATTATGTTTTCTCCTATGTATCGTTAATGAGGAAGAAAGTGTATCATCTTTTAAATCCTGTTTGTGTTGTGTGGTACGTAATATAAAGTTGTTAGTCTCACCAAAATAGTGTTTATTGCCAATTGAGCATGGATTTTGTAAAATACCGGAATTTTTGAATGGGAATATAAATCTTTAGGTTTAAGTGCGTGTTTGAGAGTTATAAGGTTTTAGAGTTAGTAGTTTGTATGGAAGTTGTATATATTTTTAATACAGTAATTACACAATTGCTTACCATTTTTGTAAGGAGGTAATACTAATTTATGAACTTTTTTGGATTTGTATTTGGATTTAGATGTTTGTTTTTGGCCGATGTTTACGAATGCTTTATAAATTAATAGGTGAGGGTTATCTAGTTTTAACTTGAAGGTTTGAATAACTTGTTGTGTTTCTGTTTATAGTTATATGTATGTCAGATATTCTGAGAGCTCTTAAAAACTAAATTGGCAAAGGTGGCCATTGTTGGTGGAGTTTACAGTGAGAGAGATACCAATAGTATGTAATGATCCTGAAGCCTGTCGGTTTTCTAGTATCTTGGTAAGTGGGAAAGTCTTTTTCTGGACCAGGATAATCGAAATGTCAAGAAATGAGAATTATATTACTTGTTAGAAATTTCGACAGAACTTAATATCATTATAGTATATTGTTAGTAAAATTTAAAATATGTTGTTATTATTTTTCTTTCGGCTATTAAGGCAAAAAACGTCGTCTAACCGTATCTAACCATGTGATTAAATCCGAAAAAGGGTTGGGAAAATGATGTTATTGTTCTATAACTCCATGTAGTATTTACATTTAATGTTAGGGGAGAGGGGGATCCTAGTAGACCTATTTATTTGTTTTTAATATTATATTTTGTGATTTGAAAAACCAATGACTAGAAAATTAATAATAATAAAGGACTTGAGATGGAAATGGTAATGTGAGAAAATCATGTCACTACACATAATATATCTTTCACATTACCATTTCCCATATCAAGTCTTTATATATTATTATTTTTTA
>JABUQX010026134.1:0-2500 GCA_015478945.1 Trachelipus rathkii
AAATATATATAATATATATATATGAAATGAAGATTCTCTTACTCCTCTGGAATATGTAATTGTGTAGTAGAAAATGTGTTTCACGGTTTCCGAGTGTTTATTGCAACTCTAGCATTAAGGTAAACTGGTGTACTCTATATTTACGATATCAACCTATGTTTAACTGTCAGGGGCAACTGTTCTTCTGACATCATGTCTTGTGGATCAGCATCTATGAGGTTGATTGATGGAAAGAGATTTGAGATAGTAATCTGTGATAGCTTTATGCTTGATGTGAGAAGTACGTTGAGCTGAGTTGCGTGTTTGTTTTGGAAGCACAGCTGCTGTACTTGGAAGGGAATGTAGTTTTAAACTCGAGTTTGGTGTAACTACTAAGCTGAAATTGTTTTAATGAAGGTGCTAAAGATTAATTTCAACTTCCTGTGTTAAATTTACAGTTTTTATTACGTTTTGGATGTGATAGGAGAAAATGGACAATGGTGTGTAATATAATTTTGGTTAAAAATACTGTTATTGATTTTCAATTTTTTTCACTGGTACTGAAGTAGTTTATATTAAAGCTTTATTGTTTAATATTTAGTTGTCTCTAACAGTAGTATTTTGAATGTAGATTATGAAGATCATGTAAAGTTATTTCTAAAACTTATTTACTTCTACGTACTGGAATAGTATGGTTATTGAATTTTATTTCAGACTGATTGGGAATGGTGTCCGTCTGTTCGTCATATGTTTGCTGCAAATATTTCTGAGCAAAACGTTATTCCAAGTTACATTTACGAGTTTGTATGATTAGATTTTGAAAGAGTCTGTAGTTTCTTATAGTTATTCCGATATATTTATTATAGTATATTGAGTTAAACTCTTTTATAACGTTTAATTTTTATAGTGCAAAATTGAAAAGGGAATTAAGCAGTTACCGTTGCTCAACTGGTCGGTAGAGTGACAAGGTCGCATGGCAAGGGTGTGGGTTCGATCCCTATTCCGAATCTTAGGTAGAAATTACCTAGAGAAGTTCCCCCTCCTAGAATAGGGCTATGCCTGTGAAGTGTGAGCTTTTTCTAAATAAAAATTGATAAGCTAACTTTTTAGGCGAATTTTAATATATATATATATATATATAGTATATTATATATATATATATAATATATACTAGTATATATATATATATATATATATATATATATATATTATATATATATATATATATATATTTCATATATATTGGGGTGTGGTAATTTAGAGTCCATGAATAGTAAGGTAGAACAAATGGAGTTGCCCGGTTTTTTAAATGTTTTTTTCCAGTTTTTTTTTTAACGTGTTTGTTTTTCCTTCAAGAATCTATGATGTTAAAATAATACATTATTATATACATATATATAGTAATATATATGATGTTATAAATAAACATTAAATAACATTTTATATTATATATAATATATATATATATATATATATATATCAGGTTCTGAAAATCTATATCAATTAACGAATTTTTTCCTCGCCCCTTTGAGAAACCTTTCGTTTTGTTACATATTAATATTGACAGCTTTGATCATCACGCCAATTTTGTGGCTGGGAACAGCCAAAGACTTAAGGTTGGTTGAACATTTGGTCTATCTAATCTATCTATCTATCTATGCTATTCTACATCTATCTATGCTATCTTCTATCTATCTATCTATCTATCTATCTATCTATCTATCTATCTATCTATCTATCTATCTATGGTGTTAGACAAGTTGGAATTTTGTCACCATTGTTGCTTAATATTTACATTAATGATCTTATAAAAGATATAGTGAAAAGTAGAATGGGTACCTAGGCAGGAATCTTTATGTCGAATATAATTATGTATGCAGATGATTTAGTTTTTGTTAGCTTCATCGGTAGATGGCATTCAAAAACTATTAAATATTGCAGAAAAATCTATTTCTGATCTGTCTAAATATTAATTATAATAAAAATTTTTTTTTAAAAAAAGTAAGAAAAATAAAGAAGGTTTATCTAAATTAAAATGTCTCATGGATTTTTAAGAAAAACTTGAAATGAGATTAAATATCTGGTTTTATTTTAAATGAAATTTAGAGGGTAGGGGCTGACATAAAAGAACTAGGGTCAAGATTCTCGGAACGTTTAATGTTTTATAAAGAAAACTTAGTTCGCTAAATGTAGATATATTGTTATATTTATTAAGATCTCATTGTATGCCTTTTTACGGCGAGAAAATATTTGGACTAATATGTAATAGTAGTCAAATATACAAACAATTTGAAGTAGTGCTTTTCATAATACTTTAAAAAAGATATGTAAAGTTTCTAAACAAGAATTAGTAATCATCCTCATTATGCAATTGGCTTAGATGATGTTTAATGTTTTAAGCCATTTTTTGCTTTAAATCTACCTTAAATGTTATGCACGTTTTTTTAGGTTACTTGACAATTCATGTTGCTTTGTTAGAAAAAATACATATTTTTTGAAAGTGGTATCAGTGGTGAAAGAC
>JABUQX010026134.1:17500-31282 GCA_015478945.1 Trachelipus rathkii
TCAGTAATACGTCAATTATTGAACAATTCGATATATATATATAATATAAATATCTGCTCTTGTATCTAGATGAAGAGTAAGCATTATATATATACTAATAATAGTATACGTATATATATATATATATATATATATATATAATATAGTTATCTATATCAAGAGAGAGAGAGAGGAGAGAAAGAGAAAGAGAGAGAGAAGACGAGAGACACCAAAGAGTGACAGTGGGGGAGAAAGACGAGAGAAGAGAAAGAGAAGTAGAAGAAGAGAGACAGATGAAAAAATCCTAGAGTTACGAGGGTAGAACCCCGAGCCGGGAAGACGAGAGACCGGAGACAGTGAAAAGAGAGAGAAGGACCGAGGATCGAGATGAGACAGAAGAGGAGAGAGATGAGAAGAGATCAAAAAAGTTTTTCAAATATATTCGTACGGTGAACGAAAGTTTCGTACTCGCGAATTTCGCTTAGCTTTTCCTCTAGTATTTTATTATAAATATGAATAATCTACGTACGCCCATGGCTTTGAGTTTTACTTTTAAGAACGTAGAAGACAATTTCCAAATGAAGTTAATTATTATAATTGTTATACTAAAGTTAGATTGAAATTTATTTTATAAATCAGAGTCTTTTTTACACTTTCATATAAAATTTTAATTAATTTAGTTTAATATCCATTTAAATTATTCTATTAAAAAGACTCAAAAATATTTGTAGGAGCTACCTACCCTGCCTACCTTATGTAATGACCGCCCCTGATATATATATATATATATATTATATATATATATATATATATATATATTATATTATATATATATATATATATATATATATATATATATATATATATATATACATATATATAGTATATATACACACACATATATATATATATATATATATATATATATATATATATATATATATAATATATATATAATTATATAATATATTATATTATAATATATATACTTATATATTATATATATAATATAAATATATATATATACCACACACACACATATATAGTATTATATAATATATATATTATTAATATATATATATAATATATATAGTATAAATAGTATAAATAATATGTAAATATAAAATATTGATGTTTATATATATATATATAGTCTACTACAGTTGTAATCACCATTCACGGGCAGAGCCTTTTTCAAGGAGGGGCAATTGCAAAAAGTATATATATAAATATATATATATATATATATATAAATATATATAATATAATATATTATATTTATATATAATATATATATTATATATATATATAAGATATATATATATATAATATAGATAATATATAATTTATATTATATTATATTATATATATATATAGATTATATATAATATATATATATTATATATATATATAATATATATAATATTATAATATAATAAATATATTATATTAATATATAATCTATATAATATTATATATTATATATATATAAATATATATATATATATATATATATATATATTTCAGTATAAAGTTGCATGAAAAGTGATTAAAGGAGAAGCTTTCTTAGGAGGTGTAATAGTGTTGATTGGGATATTGGGCTGTATCGCATCCAGTACAGAAAGTGGCATCCAAATCTCACGTCTCAAAGCCTTTGTTCCTCCATGTTACGTATCATCAGCAGTGGAAGAAATGAAAACTTTAAATGCGACAAGTATATCGTAACAAAGTTGTGAAGTTACCCAACGAAATATAGGACTTTAAACGGGTTATGCTACAACAGTAGTAATCATAAGGATTGGCAGTGAGAGTTATTCTAACCAACAAACCACAAAACTTAAAGAGAGGCGAAGAATAGAAGGACTTCAAAGGATGCCGCCGAGGTTGGAAAAAGGTCACATGTTCCTTATAGGCTTAGGCTATGGATATAGGCTAAGGTTATAGGGATAGAGGCTATGGCTATATGATATTAGGCTATTATATCGTAGCTTCTAGCACGTGCCGACTATATTGTAGAATACCACCGGTGCTTAATATTCTATTCCTAGGGTTATTGAGTACGGGGCAGTCGATTTGTGTATATATAGAAGTGTGCTAGGATGCTTTCTTCTATGAGTATTACCCACCCCCCTATTATCTAGCCTTTCTAGCATGACATGTCCTACGTCATCGATTACACCCGGTATTAGTGCCTACCCCTAGGTTATTGGTATACGGGGAATCGAATTGGTGTATATTAGAAGCTGCTAGGGGTGAGTTCCTTCTACGAGTTAGTATCCCCCACCCCCCTTTCTAAACCCTTCTAGTGCGAATAGTCGATATGTGTCGTTAATTACAACCCATATTGTTATCGATTAGGTACATAATCGGACGACTGTTGAATTCGATTCCTGTGCGTTTACGACGGAATCGATTCAATCCTAACAAGAGTTAGTATTAGACAATTACCCTACCCCCCCTTTCCTAACATTTTTTTGTTTCTGAAGCATGAAGCCGAGCTACCTGTAGTTTGTCTAGTATGTTTTTGACGGTATGCGAGTCGTATTGCCGCTATTGCCGAAGCGTGCGTTTTTTCAAGCCGGTTGCGTTTTAGAACGCACCCAACATGGCGTGTTTTTTTCGTTAGATGGCGGTTACCCTTCGTCAAAAAACCTCATGACGGGTGTTCAAACAGGGGATAAATGTCTCAAAAATAAGATTCCCGTAGTTACTTCCCGAACGCCAGAGTCCCCATGCCCCCGGGTCATTTATGGGTCTAGAAATGAGACCAAAATGACATATCTTAGCAAAAGAGGTGTTAGAGTCATCGTATCTTCTTCAAACTTGGTATGTCTTCCTTATATGTTGCAACATTGTTGTATCCAATGTTTCAGGTCCTACGTCAAAGGGGGGTGGTGCCCCCGCCCCCTTAAATTTTTAAAAATGGACTTAAGAAAGCTAAATTTGGTGAGTGTATAAAAGAGAATAAATGAAATAGAATGGCTAATGTTAACTTATTTGGCGAACCATATGGGCCGGAGCCGGAACTGGTGGTTGCGGTGCCAGAATGGAATTCTGGCTCACGCACACTATGTAGAGAACAGAATGAGGTGTCTACATATGTTTTCAATGGTGTAGAACTTCATTTTTGAGGGTTTCAGAACCCCCAAAATGAGTTTGAGACCCCCTCTCGAAGGGTGGTCCCCCCTGAAAAAGAAGAAAAAGCTTAGAAGAAGACGAAAGAAGATGAATGTAGGAAGGAGAAGGAAAAAGAAGAAGTCTCGCATGGCGGATCAAACATGAGTGATTGATTATGTGTTAGGCACCGAACCGGTGTGGAGCCGGTGCAGGTGCCGAATTAGTATAAAAGTACTTAAGCATCTTGATATAGTGTACTCTAATATGGTTTTAATAACATAGATCTCATTTTGAGGTTCCCAAAACTCTCAAATGAGTCTGAGAACCCCTCCTCTAGGGTTTCTATTGAAAAAAAGAAGAAAAAGCGTTGAGGAAGATGCATTTATGCTGAATCACGGTTTTCAACTCTCTAAACGATCGCAGGGTTGGCAAAGACCGAACGCGAGGTTGCCCCGCGCCGCAGGCGCGGCCCCACGCGCCCGGAAAACGACGCGAGGCGCCGCAGGCGCAATATTTACTGCGCGAACGCATACATAATTTCTTAGTTGTTAACGTTAATAAACTGTGTTTACATTAGTTTGTATTTTCTTTTCAAGTAATCCGTTTTCTCTACTATGAAACAGTCATTTATTTTATACTTAAACTTCTTATTTTTTTTTTTATTATTTATATCAAAACCCTTGTTCACTGTTAAATTTTTGTAATAAAAAACATAATTTTTGCTACCTTAAGCTATAAACTCAATAAGCAGGTAGGCGCAAATAGCCCCAGAGGCCCCCTCCCTCTTCACCCACTGGCTATTGCGCTATGTCTTTACTGCTTTATTGTCTTACTGTAGGGTTTTACTGTTTCAAGTCCTAACCGAAACACACATTCTGGTGGAAAAATAAACTTTATTAAACTTTGGATATATATATATATATATATATATATATATTATATATATATTTATATTTATATAATTATATATAATATATATATATATAATTTATTTAAATATATATATATAGAGAGAGAGAGAGAGAGAGAGAGAGAGAGAGAGGATATGAAAAGTCTTTTTACTTATGATGAAAAAATTTTATTAAACAATTAGTATATTAGTAAAATTTACAAAATGCGTTTACATGTATAAATAAAAACTTTCACCTCCAACCGCAAACATCCTGATGGTCCCCACATGGAAATGTAACATATACCCCAGATATCTCATTTCTTATAGTTGTTATTATATAAGTTATTAACCTCTTCTTTGAATGTTCATCAAGATCTTGGTCGGTTAAAGCACGTATCTTGGAAGAAATTTTTAGATGGATAGGGAATGGTATCTTCATTTTAAATCGTTCCACATGAACTATAAATGTTTTAAACACATTGCTTGTTTCCATAATTTTCTCTATATGTCCATCCAATATAGGTATCATATTTTTATACTTTAATGTTATATCGAAGTATGTAATCTCGTGCCCCTCTTTCGTAGCAGCTGATGCTCTTACTCTGTAACCATAGACACCATCAGATGCATATACAATGCGGATTTTTGATGGATCACGTGGAGTGTAAGGATGTCTAGTCGAAAAATCTGAATTATAATTGACACATGTATACCAGGTTTTTAAAATAAACCAGCACCTTTGAATATATGTTATAAGTCCCATAGCTATACCTTTTTAAATGTATTACAAAACACAGCTATGGTTACGATGGTTGGTTCTCAACTGAATATCATATTCACAGGTTTGTAACCAGCAACCTTTAAAAAATTCGTGACGTCATAACATGAATTTTCCTGAAAACTTTATCTTTTCAGCTTTTATATACAATATGAAATTTTATGAATCATTAACTTTTACAGTTCTGTGTACATTTAACTCTGGATATATATATATATATATATATATATATATTATATATATATATTATATATATATATATATATATATACTAATATTGAAATTTAATATATATATATATTATACTAATATATATATATATATATATAATTATATATATATATATATATATTTTTTTTTTTTTTAAAGGGTTTAAACCATAAATATTTTTTTTTTCATTTAGAGATCTTTCCAATTATTACATTAATAGAAACTGTATATAGTCATTATACTAACCTTTTTTTAGCATCAAAAATATATTTTTGAATTCATTAAAACACATATTTTTTTAAAAACATATAATGAAAATAAATACAATAATCTAAAACTTAGCATATAAGGTTTGAACAGGGTAAGACATAGATTTTTTAATAATTTACATTGATTATATTTAAAAAAATGAATGATATTTGATTATTATAAATTTTAAATCCAAAGAATCAATCAGATGAACAATGCCATTTTTATCCCTATAAACAGAAATCCAGTGTCCTCCTGTTGTAATGTGGCGATGTGAAGTGTTGAACACGAAACCGGCATCCTTCTCTAGTTTTACAGATCCTACTTCGTTTAATACGAAGACCTATAAAATCGAGGTGTCGTTTTTTAAAACCACAGTTTTTATTTCTTACTTCATATCATCTTTATAATTCAAAAAATACGTTGGCACTCATGTCAATTTCAATGCAGTGAGATGTTGCCAGAAAAACCGGCAGTGATTGGGATTGTAGACAGTACCACATAAAGGAGAGACTTAACTCCAATGTACCCTTTCTAAAAATGTTTTAAAAGATTAGCCTTACAAGCTGAAAGGTCAGCGGTGAGATCGTAAGCATATAAATTACTATTCTTAGCTTATTCTTCAAATCTATCCCTGTCCCGCTGCACTTGCATGAAACAGTGTAGCTATTAATCGTAAAAGTGTCGTGAACATTAAAGATTGCGATCCTTGTATACATTTCCATAGTCCCGACCTGAAGGGTTGGCCGTTTACATGTAGAACTGATACCTCTAAGTCCAAAAGGGGTGAATTTATAAGGCTGATTTTTTATTAGTCCCGAGTATGCTTCATGTTCAACAATACCTATTATTACTTTCTGAGGGGGCCCACAGAATTACCATTCACAATTGTTGCGGATATTGATACTCTGATTAATCCCTGTGTAAAGTAAAACAACTTTGTTCTATCGTTAAATAGGGTACTTCGCATGTAGTGATTCAGAGATATTTTTTCGATTCCAAATGTCTCGAGTAGTTAATTCACTTTTCTAACATAGAGATAGGCTTCTAGCAACTTGTAAACAGGTTCAGGACATACAGCCGTTGCAGCAGGTTTACTTTTTATTTTAAGAGCGAATTTAGGATTTGAACGGGTTAAACGAATTCTAGTATCTACAGCTGGTAGAATAAGTCTTTCTTGAGAGAAGATGTCACCGTTTAAACGTCCGTAAAATTCGTATGTGTTCTTTGTGGTTTTACCAAGCTTTATCTATATGTGCAGCCTCGTCTTTGAAAACTATAAAAACCGCAAGACTGGAGATAAGACTGTTTAGCATCGTCAGAATAATTTAGTAAAGTTTCTATATAACTTCTATAAGGATAATTTGCAGCTGATGAACCTAATGAAGTTTCATTGAGATACACTTCAATCTGATTAAAACAGGTATACAGGAAATTGGATCCGTGTATACTATGTGATCGTCAGATGATGGTAGGTCTGTACCATCGGGTATTCGTCAGTTTTCGTCTTCAGATATGAAAACACATTGGATGGATCTAAAACTGATTCCGATAGTACCTGGTATATTGAAACTCGGAGACATCGGTGTTGGTAAATTTGAATGTATGGCGTTGATGCTGGATGAAATTGGTTATCAGCTTACACTAATCTGGGTGGGGTTCATCGAGAAGAGATCCAGTTCACTCTTACAACAGTCTGGACTAGAAGGATGGAGGAAATGCATCTTGTATGTAGGGGTGCTGACCGTATAATGAACGGATCGAGGATTTAGTTTTTCTTATATTCGGTCACAGTATGATGATGATGATGATTATGTAAAAGATGCCAGTTAGTAATTAAATAGCAAATACATCATTGCATTTTTTTCTTTTGAGGTCTTTTAGTCTTAACCTTTTTCTTAACGCATATTTTCATACGTTTTTTACCTTGACCCGTCATTTTGCGTCTTATTTTTTTCGCTTTACATCATCCAACATCTCATCTGAAACATCTGTAATTCGCCTTTTTAGGGACTCGCGAGGGTTAGCTCCTGCTGCTATATCCTGTAACGTATGCATCCCTGTTCGTATAGCTTTTTTACCTTATATATTCACCTCCTTTTCTAAATAGAGGCATTGCACTTCTCCATAATTAGAGAAAAAATCCACCCGAGTACCATACCCTCTTTTAATTTTGGTTCCAACGAATACCTAACTTAATACATTATTAACGCGAGCTTCTAAATCAGGCCGTTATCTTTACCCTGTGAGAGTAAGTTAATGAATGAATAAATTAACAACTACATTGCACTATATATAAATCTATACAACCTATCGCTTATTTCTAGAAGGTTTCTTCTAACAGGATTATATGGAAGATTGTTCTACTTCTGTTAAAAAAAATAGTCCCTCTGTATAGTTAAAGTAGTCTGTTTCTTTCTAATATGAACTTTAACACAATAGTTTCCGTGATCTGTGCAATGGATACGGTCTACCTTTCGACATCCCTTTAGATGCATCGCACAAGCATCCCTAAATGTGAACAACTGAGAGGTAAGTAATGAACATTAGGAAAAGATATAACCTTTCCTTTTTTAGGAAAATGAACCACCCTTAATAAAGGGGCTTTTAGTATTCCCTACATACTGATGGTCAACTATATCTGTATAAACGTAAGCCATCCCTTGATCTTGTAACATCTCCGAAGGAATGCATATATAATTGAGAGATAAGTTTGAGTCATTAAGACTGTTGTTCAGAGTGGGGGAAGGTTCATTATTTCCACTATGTCTATTTAGAACAGTAGAATGTTCTACTACAGCTTCGTGTTCATGCACACATTTCCGAAACCAATCTGAACGTTTAAGGATAAACACTTCAGGGTCTCTCAAATTCATTCCTGTTGTCGATCTTAAAGTGATTAATACCCTGTCTTCCCCGGGGTGGTTATTAATAATGTATATTAAATCTTTACATATCTTACTTACAGCAAACTGGGTGTTTAAATAACTGTGAATGTCATGGATTGAACGGTAATATCCTCGTTTTAACACAAATTTTTCATAGAAATACTCCGAACCTTTAATTGTCACACGTTTTAAATCGGATGTGTTTTTTATTTTTAATGTAGATTTAACATAATCTGCAACTCTATACACCATTATCCAATGACGTGCCTGAGGGAGGTTTTCAATATTTGCATCTAATATCATTTCGCATAGTCCTACCTCATAGAGATCTCTGTTAAGTTGAATAGGGTTCATTAATTCGGTTGTAAAATCTGAAACTTTATTATCAGGATGTAGATCCAAAGATGCCGAAGATGGCAGAGTTAAATAGAAATGATCTACACTCTCCATGATACGATGACTATGATTAATGTTTCGTGAATTTCACTAGCCTTTTTATATTATGAAAAAGTAAGACATGTTAGGTACCGCCCATTCACCAGATACTGTTTATTTTTACCCCTACCTTTTTGAACCTAATATTTTTTCTATTTTATACATATTACTCTCAGGTTCGAATTCGTATTTTCTGTATTTCTTGGTTATAAAAGCCTCCCTTTTTATGGTTTCTCCACTAAATCTTGACGAAATACCAATATTCACCCCTTCATTAGGAAATTCTTTTATACTATCTACCTTAAAAACTTCTCTAGTCCAACCGGTTTCATATCCTTTTCTAAACCTGACATCAGCTCTAGACACTCTTACATATTCATTCACGTTTATAAGGGATTTATCTTTAATTTTTACATCTCTTGGGTTTTGCTGGATCACCGATGGTGTCTTCAACATTTCTAAAGGAGTTGTCTTTTGTTCTATGAAAAGATCTATTGTAAGAATAAGCTAAGTCATCGAGTACTGTCAATATACTTAAAAGTGGTTCATCTTTAGTAAAGTATCTATGCATTCGTTCTTTAATCGTACGCTGAACTCTTTCTACAATAGCAGCTTTATTTATAGAAAATATGTTAAAATATACTATATCGTATTCAGTAATAATTTCCTGAAACTCTCTACCTAGAAATTCGCTACCCCTATCCGTGCAAATCAGTTTTGGATATCTATCATCATCCCTTATAATTTCTCTCACTGCAGCCGCCACTGTATCTGATTTTTTATCTTTTAAAGCTTTTAACCATAAGTATCTAGAGTATACATCAATAGTAAAAAGTATATATTGAAACCCTTCATTATAAGAACTGTATTTAATCATTTCCGTTAAATCTAATTGCCAAACATTATCGAGGTGATGGGCTATGGTTGTTCGGGTAGGGAATTTTCGACGGACAGGTTTATGTAAAGTAAAAGCATCTTCACCCTCTAAATATTCTTTCAACTCTTTTTTCTCAGTGTTTGGAAACTTTGCAGCGAATCTAGTGAACCCTCCAAAACTATTTGGTTCTCTCAAGTTGAAGTAATACTTATCAACCTTCGCCTTCGCTTCCATGTTGAATACTGACACAAGTTAAAACATATATATATATATATATATATATATATATATATAACATATATACATTATATATATAATATAATTAATATATAATATATATATATAATATATATATATATATATATATATATATATATATAATATATATATAATATATTATATATTACTAAAAGGGGGAAATAAAGTAAAAAAAATGGTATATTTTTATTTAATCATCGACACTTTCCAACTAACATAAACAGCATATATATATAATATATATATAAAAAAATAATATATATAATAATAATATAAATATATATAATATAAGATATATATAAGAAAATAGAAAAAAATACTAAAACCCTAAATATATAAAGATAACTAAATAATATAAGACATTTACCTATTAAAATACAACACCTCACCATAGGAAATACTCACTGACCTAATAAATTGACTATCACTAATACGAAATAACGAAATTATCCATCGAGATTATACGCTCGTACTGGAAAATTTTTTCTTATGTCTTTCCTCTTGGTAACACCGCTTAAATTTATCTGAAGCCGTAGAACGACCAGTCCACCGACTCGGGAAAACTTGTATCTCGGTCCTGAAAGAAATCTCGACGATACTTATCCCAAGCGTCCTGCCATAATCTTGTTAATGGTAGTTAAGATTAAAGTTCATGGGAAAAGATTGAATAGTCTCGACAGAGTTCTTCGGATGTTGATGAAAGTAGGGCCAATGTCCGCGTGTAACAGCACGCTATTCTTCCATCACTGCAGAGAGATTCATTGACTAATACCTATTCATCCAGTTATTTGAGAGCATCTCTTACTCGACATGGTTTCTGTTCAGTATGTCGATGAATAAGATTTAGATCGTGAGATTAAAATTCAATTGATAAATTTGATCTATTATAAAATCATATTTATATAAAAGCTTAAGCTCCAGCTTGGCGACCTCGTATTGGCAAAGCTACCTACCTCCAGGATATTTTCTAAAAGGATCTTCGTTATATTCACAGCAGTATAATAATGAACCCTACCGCAGGTGTTAGTTGAATACATTCCGATAT
This sequence comes from Trachelipus rathkii, assembly GCA_015478945.1. Classification (NCBI taxonomy): domain Eukaryota; kingdom Metazoa; phylum Arthropoda; class Malacostraca; order Isopoda; family Trachelipodidae; genus Trachelipus; species Trachelipus rathkii. The sequence goes on from JABUQX010026134.1 coordinate 28,229, forward strand.
AATCTTTACTAAGGAGGATAAATAGAGAAGTTTTAAGATATCTTAATAGAATTTCTAATATTGGACTTCTTAATAATTAAAGGCACGTATTTCATGAATGTGAAATGTACTGAATTAGAATTAAATATCCTAAAGCACTTCTTTTTCATAATTGATTATCTGTTCAACTTTGAGTTCATGGTAAACTTTGAGGTATAGAGTTGCAGATAATGTCCTGAATCATTCTGGATAATGAGAAGACATCTGGTGTATTAGTAATATGTTGATAGTAATTGCATAGAGAAGGAAGCCCTGTAAAGGTTTAGTTGATATAGAGTGATTTACTGTATCTGAGTACTGAATAATAAGAGGTGACTGGTTTCGTTGTATGTTGGATAATACAGAAATTGATTAGTATTATTATACTTCATTATTATGATAACTTCGATACTCATGTATATAGTTGGTAATTACAGCCAACACTTCTTCATTATTCTGATATCCACTTGTTAATTAGAAGCGGGCTATACAGAAAGAAAGTGAAAGGATAGGAAATACTCTCAACCTCTACTTTCTGAAGTAACTTCATTTTTAGCTATTTCAGATTTTATGAATATTAGAAGAGAATTTTTTAATGATGGCTATCCTGTGCACGGTCGAAGTACTTCCACTTATCTGAGTTTTTGTTAATTAGAGAACAATTTATCCTTTTATAAGAATTTAAGGAGACCTTCACAGTAGACCCCACTGGCTGAAGTTTGATCATTGCGAATATGACCCAGATCATAGATTTAGCGTGTTTCAAACATGTATTTCAAGGCTATTTTGAAATATATATATATATAATAAAGAGGAAAACTAAACACCGACCAGTGAGATAAAATCCATAATTTGCAGGTTATGTAGAGTACAAGATTCCAAATATTCAAAAGACCAAAAGATGGTAAAGCAAAAATAGTATACAGGCCAAGAGCCAAAACTCTAGTACGTAGTTTGTATAAGACAATAAAAGGAAGGAAAAATTCATCTACAATCTGTAAATAACCATGAAGGAAAAATACAGATGAAACTGTGGATTTTAATAAATACATTTATAAGAAGTACTTACGTGTATGTAGAAAATGATAGACGATTGAGAGAGGCTTTAACCTACATTGATAATAGTAATTCAATGTCTCTCTCGTCCCCGAAAGGCCCGTGTACCCCGAAACTATTGAGGGATAAGGTTTCAAAAAGACATATATCTGACTTACAGTAGAAAAACGTCACTTTCTTGATAAAAGAAAAATAACTAGCTGTCGGGGTGAATGATAAGCCATATATTAGTCAGTGAGGAGTGCGTTTAAATGATGGTGAAAAATACAAAAAATAAATCTTTAAGCTATTTCTTCATTTACTTAATAGCATATAAATCATTAATACAATGATTTTATGACCAATCCATAATGATATTCAACGATTTAATGATACGATGATAGTAAGATTTCCTTCATGAAAAAAGACTGAAGAATTATACGAATTCATTTATATTCTGCAATAGATAATAATTTTCCTGATAGTAAACACTGAATAACACCATATATATTTTTACTGGTTCTTATAGTTCAAGAAAAATATCCCAACTTCTGCTTCAAACCGTCAAATAAAAAGAAAGGTTTATCCCGCATCCTGTGGGGCCTATACAAGATAAAGTAGCAGAGACTAAGCGGAACATATGAATTTACACACGATCCAATATCTCTTCAAATGGTATCGATGTTTAAATGTAAAGTCTTTTATTAGAATATGTATATAGATATATAATATAATAATATATAGATAATTTAATAAGATAGATATATATATAAATATATATTATATAAATATAATATAATATATAAATTAATATATAGATAATATATAATATATTATATATATTAAATATATATTCCAAAGTTTAAATAAAGACTATCGCACCGCACGTTTCTAGAGCTCGGATACTCACATAACAGACGAGCCCGCGCGCAAAATAAGACAAGAGATCGCGCCAGTACATAACGACAGAGTAGAGACGACAATAACACATAGCGATGTATAGGAAGCGCGCTCCTCTAAGGCTATATTCGTAGCGACAAACTCTAAAAATAAAAAAAATTATACATGTAAATATTAAACTATTTAACCTATTGTACTCTTTAAAATTAAATAACTTCTATGAAAATTGTGCTTTATAATCAACAATACCCCAAAGGAGACCCACAAGCAAGGATCAGCGCTCCCTCCACTACAGCTGTGCGCGCTACATACGTGCGTTTACTTGCAGTCGTGATATGTGACACACGCGGCACAAGCATCCATGTCTCTCGAAGAGCCTCCTATCAAAAATTTCTCTAACCACGTGCGAAACAGAGTTTATGTAATACAATAATACAAAATAAATAAAGCACTCACCGACCTACACCGTACCTCAGCGCCATGTACTAAAACTATAAAAATAACACTGTCTTGCATACAAAGATTATAAAAGAAAACGGTAATTATAACTTGAAAGAAAATACAAAAGTAATGTAAACACTATTATATTTAACGTATAACAACTAAGAGAATAATTAATTTAAGACGTATCGACCGCGTAGAAATATTGCGCCTTACGGTGCGCTCGCTACGGTTCGATTCCGGGCCGGGGTAATAATATATAATGCGCGCCTGCGGCGGGGAACATTACTCGCTCGGTATCTTGTCCTAAACCCTCATAATCAGTTTATAAGAGTGAAACCTGATTCAGCATTATATGCATGCTTCTTCACCGCTTTTATTCTTTCTTTTATTTTTTCAAATGAAAACCCTGAAGAGGGCTTCTCAGGACTTCTACTTTATTGTCGCAGTCTCCTCCGCGAACCCCCAAATAAAAATACAAAATAATGATTTGAATTCTTATGTTATTAAATACATTATAATATAAGAGTAACTACTTATATATCAACAATATTAAGTTTTTCCATATTTTACTAATATCGAGCACTTTACAAAATGCAAAAATGCGCACACTCTCTACACCGTCCCTTACTATGCATGCAATTATCTACTCTCCTCTCT
>JABUQX010026135.1:0-43013 GCA_015478945.1 Trachelipus rathkii
ATTCCTCAAGCCAAAGAAACGTCTTCCTTAAATTCTTATTCTTACAACTAATTTTACTAAAGCACAAAATTTGAACACGCTGAAAAGTAAATCAGGTGTTACACCACACACATAATAACAAAATATACTAAATGTAAAAATATAGGCAAAACTATTGCGCATACTTAAAGAAGAGTAATTTATGTTTTAGATAGAAAATGGGATGGGAATTTAAAATAATTATAATTCTTCGAATCGCTGCCTATTCTGTGGCTATTTCCGATTTTCTTATATTCAAATTCCTCTGCTCTATGACTCGAACCTCCTCTATATTGTTTAACGTACCAAAGAAGGTTCCTCAAACTAGTGATATATAGCATAGTATAAGACCTTTCCTTGTTCGTTGAAATATATCTTTCCCTAATTCACACACTTCGCGTTAAAGGTGTATGAACTAGTATACGCTAAAAACAAAAGGTATATATATGCCTCCACTGACACAAAACTATACGGGCTATATATGGTAATCAAGTATTAATATAGACATATAAAATTTATTAATTGTTAATTAAAAATTTGATAATTCATTAATCCTAATAATTTAATTCTTTCACAGATCAAGTTTATTGGCCAGTTTTTGTGATTTGAAACACCGCCTAATATAGTTGTAATGAAATGTACTGATGGAAATCACAATAAGAAGAATTCTAATCCTTTTGTTTTAGTTTCAGCGAAGAAGAAAGAGGAAAACTCGCATTATTCCAACTGTAGCATTGTATCTGTCCTGTCCATGTTGAAAAAGGCAGCTGTAAGTATTATTAGTGTTATGGGGAGCAGAGGAGTATTAAAGTACCATGATTAGAAAACCTTAAGATCAGGTTCGGTAGACAATTAAAATTTAAACATAGGAAATGTAAAGTAAAAGTTAACTAATTCTCTGTTATATACAACTTAAAAGACTTTCTGTACTACCCTGTCTCTGCCGAATAAAAGAACACTGAAGAAGTTTAAAAGCTCCGTTATATTCATCAACCGTGGCGAAAATACCCAAGGTTGCGGGTTAGGCTTAGTAGGGAGAAGTGTAGGGGTGACTGTGAGCACTAAACTCTTCGGATTCTTTAGATTTTAAGCAAAGTGTTTGTCGCCCAAAATTTTCCAAATGAAAGAGTATTTATTTTCAATAAATAACGAGAGTACATTGGCAAATTGAGGGTGAATACCATCTTTTTCTTTAACATAATTATGTACCAAATTTAGTTTTTACTTATGGATTATCTTAAATCTTTCTTTCTATCTTTCCAGTTCAGTTTATATTTATAAACTCATATTCATAAACTATATGGTGTATGGTAATACCCATAAAATTATTATTATACTTTCATATTTAAATTTAATGGGATATATCATTGAAGGTTAGTGAATACTGTTTCCTAAATTTTATGATAGTTATAACTTGAATTACCTAGCTGAATATAATGAACATAATATAGATTCATATCCCAATACTTACACTATAATTACAGCCTACTTGCGGAAACCATTCTTCTTTTGAAGTCATCAAGCCCAATAAGACCCCTCTTTGACATATTTATGTTAGGGTAAGAATCTTTCTATCTTTTTAACATTTCCCCTCACAAAATATGACTTGATAAAATAAACTATTAAAATAAATTAAATAATATAATAACTTCCCATTCAATTCATAAATCTAATTCCTGTAAATCTTTACAGGGTTTTATTGCTTGGTTTTATTTTAGGTCTTAATTATAGACCTCTCAAGATTCATCTTATTTCTAGCGACATCGCAAGAATCATCTTCTTTCTTGGTTGTCAAATATAGTCCCAAGAACCTTATTTCAAGACCCATCGTAATTCAAGGCTTAAATTGCCATCTCAAGGAAACTTAACTTTGTGGACATTACCAAGTGTCATTTTCCCAACCTTAATAGTGAGGCAATAATAATTGCCATTGTGCTTTAATGGTTCCCATTCACTCTTATAAACTTCCTCATTGTGCTTTAATGGTTCCCATCCACTCTCATAAACTCCCTTAAGCGTTACAACGCATGATCACTCCATTGTGTTGTGAAAGTGACCTCCCCTCAATAAAATTAATAAAATATAAGTTAAGCGAAGCTTACAACCATTTTTGAAAGATACTATCTGTTTAATCAGTAAACTATAGATCTCTATTAGTTATAACATAATAAATAAAACATATTTTTATAGTGACTATAATATAAGTATTGATCATGATATAAATATGGTAAAGGAAATCCATTTCCCATGTTACATTGTAATTAGAGATTGTTTATTAACTTTTATAACAATCACTCAGCTTAAAGAGACTGATATACATTAAAATGCTTCAGGAGTGAGTTATCAATCTGTGAGACCATCTCCTCATCTAACTAATTATCCTTTTCAATTAAGGAGATTTATACAATAGGTCCTCATAAATACCGAGATTAATTGCCAGATTTCCTACACACCGAACTTTTAAGTTATAAGTTGATAAATATCGTATGGTTACGGGGATATAAAACAGAGAGATACATTTTAGCTTAGCAAGGATAGGTTATTAGTATGTAGTCCATTAGAGGAACATTAATATAGTCCTCAATTATTCACTGGGGTAAATAAACCTATGTATTTACGTATTTCTTTTCTTCGTCCTTTGTTGCACTAAAAATAGTACCTACTATAACATTCTATATCAAACATCCATAGTATTAGCGAGCAACACAAAACCAAGTCCCTCCAAATATGGACCCAGCGAAGTATGGGGCAATATTGTGTTCAGCCTAACGGGACATAGGCACGTCTTCTCGACTTACCAGTTCGCAGTGGTGTGTCTTTCATAATTACTGATGACAGTACATTACACTTTTATATTCAATCATAATTTCATAACTTTTTCTTATCCTCTTTTCTCATTCTTCGCTGGAGTAAGTAAGCCAAATATTATTCAGTTGGAACACATTACTTACTCTCCACCACAGTGTAATTATACATAGGAAATTCTTCTTATGCAAAATTATACAAACTATTCAAGAAGAAAAATTGAACTCTCTTTCGAACAAAGTTTTAAAATACTTCAAAATTTTCCAAGAGTCATGGAATAAACAGACCCAAACTCTCTCAATACCTTCACCCAGTTACTCAATTTATGCACATCAAAGAAAAGATTTGATCATCAATGAAAAAAAAGAGAAAACCTAACAAATTTAATACTATTTATTATAATAGTGTTATGGGTGAAGAATTCATAATTTTAATAACATCATAAATACATCACAATTTTAGGAAACATATCGATGGATCACAAAAATCAATTTTTGGCTACAGACTATTTCTCTACTAAAAATTTGGACCTATGTCGAAATTTATTGTGGACTTTTGAAAAATATTAAAACTAATTTCAAGAGAAGAATCTCACATCTCTGATTTCATTGGAAGAGTAATTATTCATAAGATTTTCAACTCCCTAAATAAACAGATAAACACCTCCTAATTTTACATAGCTCTGTATTCACTTACAAAAAACATACAAATACTGCATAAATTACAAGATCAACAAATGTAATAATAGAGTATATACTAGAACAAGAAGCTGACTATCATACGAATAAATGCTAACGTAATCTACTCTACTGAATAACAAACACATATTCCCTCCTCACTAAAAATCCCTTAAAAACTTTTCAAATGTAACTTTGAACCACATAAACTAAAAAACATTCTTTCGGAACATGTTCATCTGCACAGATTAAAGCCACCTTCCTGCCTTTCCCAAATTCTGATGGAAAGTCCCTAAAACCCATAAAACCTAATACCCGCTCTCCCCCTGATCATCTCTAAACATAGATTTTTGTCCCCTGATAAAATTATCCAGAATGGCTAGAACTAAAACAAACTCTCCTTCTTGTTGACACGATCTCATCAGTCACACATTACAAATTCTAAGTATTCAATCATCAAAATCAAAACATCAACTTCAAGTATTAGAGAAAATTTTCATGATAACTCACTCTTCAGCCCGCGTACCTTGTCCCTTTACACCCTTTCACTTATATCACGTTTTATTGATGAAAACAATTGCATATTACCATTTTTTTGTGACACTTGAAAACAATTAATCCTACTTACACTAGAATTCTAAATAATCTTCACGAATAAAACTTTTCCACTGAAGACACAAATTCGGTCTTAGTAGTGGGTATCTCCCCTGTTCTCCTGTCCTAGAGTAAAATATGGGTTTCATAGAACTTTCTTGAAATGTTATCATATATTCTCCTAAACCACGATTACTCACTAATTTACTTGTAACAGCATATGTCGGATCGACATTTTTGCATCCTATTCCTTCGCAACAATAATCCAACATTATATACCCTTGTTTCCTCAACACTATTCACCCTACATTAAATTCACTATTTGAAACTTCTGAAAAAATAATTGCCCTACCATTCCTGCATGCTTTCTTATAAGCCTGGTCTAATACTCTCTTTTACTCCATATTCTCGTGTTTACCGCAAAACCTACGTTACACCCAAGTACATACATTGGTTTTCATCCCATTCAACCAACACAAAAAGAGGAACACTTTCTTCCTTATTTCTCAGAAAGCGTCTATGATATTTGGCTCTCCCTCAAATAAATTTCTACAAAATTAAAATTAATTAACCTTTTGGCTCTATTTTTTAACAAACCTTCTTAACCTCATTTCATCGTATACAACGTGCCATTAACAAGCAAAAAAATTTCTTTTATCAACCTCACTATTAAAGACTCTCTCTTAATAATGACAACTCTTTTCGTGAAGTATCCATATACCTTAGATCATTCCTCATTAAATAATTAAAATACATCTTACGCAATAATATTAAACTCGCCTCTTCAGGAAATTTACCCTGTTAGAAAGGTCTAATTCGTAATATGACCCAACATAATCGACCACTAACGATTACGAGATGTTGTTGAATATAAAATCCACTTGTCCTTCATTGTTGAACTCCCTTATACATTACGGGAGAATACATGACTTAATAACTGTAGACTTATACCAACCACAGACATGACCTTACCACTGACAAACCTAAATTACATGCCCTTCACGGATTACATCGTGCCACGCTAAACCATACTGAGGTATGACATAACCGAACATGACGCCCTACAATGGTAGGGCATACAATTGCAAAAAGATTTGACACAGAAGAAAAAGTTGAATACTTTGAAGTCCTGGGTTGGGAACTTTTTCTTGCGGATTTTTGAGACAAAAAATCACCAATGCCCTTTTGATCGTTCTTTGGTACCTATGGTTTTGGAGTTTTTGTAGGATTACGTGACGTCATAGGCAATTTACCATTTGGTAAGACAGAACTTCTCTGGTTTTTTTTAGTTTGCGACCGTAGAGGTATTCTAACCTCATTCTCTTTAGACCCTAGGCCGAACACCCTATCCGAGTTAAAGCACGACAGGCTGCTAAGAATAGGAGCTTAAGCTTATTCCTCCTGACCACACACCTACCACAACAGAACTCACAGCTACAAGGAGATGTTTAGCCTTGACGAGTGGAATGGACGCTAGATGAGTATGATACACGAAGGAGAACACGAAAGTAGCTGGCACCTCGTCCTTGAATGTACACCTGCTCTTTCTGGTTGATAGTTATTGGGTATAACCAAGAGGTGTAAGAAAAATTAAATGACAGAGACATGCCAGTTGACGCCTTGCGTACGTGGAGTGATTATCTCAGTTTAGATTGTTATGTATGTTCCACTCTCTCGAAGTTACAAGGTCACTTACAATATCACAATAACTTTAAAAATATATTATAAAAAAGCAAAAAATCATGATTTTTTTTGGAGCCAAAAAAATCAAGTGAAAAAATCAGTTGAAAAAATCAATGAATTTTTCCGTGCCATCCCTGCTGAATCCTACTACATCCTTAACACCAATAATTATAATAGGCAAAAGGTGAGAATTCAATATCAATCTCACTCTAAATAACATTTTGAACTTCACTAATTTCTATAAAAATCTTAAAACTAAAAATTTAAATTAGGTGGGTTCTTGAGATGTCATTTCTCAATATCTATTCATTCTAATTCTGACAACAACCAGCACCTGTTGAGGTTTCAGAAAAGAAACGAAAATTTTGTTGCTTAAGTAATTTTAACAAGATATATATATATATATATATATATATATAGATATTATATATATTATATATATATATATATATCATATATATATATTATATATATATATATTATATATATATAATATATATATATTTAATATAATATATTATATATATATAATATAGATATATTATATATATATATATATATATATAATATATATATATATATATATAATATAGTATATTTAGATAGTAGGTATAAATATATTATATATAGTACCGTATATAAAAAGAATGAGATGTTTGTAGTCAATAATTAGGCCTAGAAGGTAGTTCCCGGTAGCTACTGGATGAGGAAGCCCTAATAGAAGGTCATTCAAGGGTAGAACATAAAAGAGAACCGGGCAAGTTGAACGAAAGGACAAACAACGGGAAAGGGAAAAAACATATTCCTTCCTAAAAAAAAAACATTCTAAAAGAAAAAAAAATAAGAATAAAAAAACGTTTTTTTCACAACCCTAGTTCACTGAGTTGAGGTGGTCAGCTCTGTCTCAGAGGCAAGAGGCGGAAGGTCGCACTGAGCCGTCGGGTACGACCCACCAGACAAGGTAACCGTCAGGACCCCGGAGGGAGAGCAAGGATTCACGCGAGCAGCGGAGATGTGGCGGACCCCCCGTGTTACAAGAGGGGGTTAATCCTGGGCGCATCAGAGAGAAAGAGACTGAGCCAAAAGAGCGCCCGCTAAGTCACACTTAACCACATATTCGAACAGTTCCTTCTCAGAGACGCCTCCAGAACTCTTAGCAGGCTGGGAAGGGACGTGTCCTGCGCGGGAGGTTGCCCTAAACAGAGGCCGGGGGAAGATGGATGAAGAGGACAGAGTAGGAGTGGTTGTCGGCGGAGAGTGAGAAGAAGACACATTCGAAGAAAGACCAGTCGTATGGGCGTCCGCAGTCACAAACTCGGAAGCGCGTCCACACTCAGAGTAGAGGCCAAGAAGGCGTCAGTGCGCGGCCACGACTAATCAAAAGTGGGGGAGGGTGGGGAAAGAGGCAGGAACGGAAGACTTCCTGCCATCTTCCTGGCGATGGCCACCTAGCATTCCAACACACATCGAAGCGGCTCGCTACGTCTACCCGAAGGAAGACTGCGAAGGCGGTCAGGTGTCAATCCGATTCGACCTCCTCGGACTCCTTGGCAAGACCAAACCAGTGTTCGAGACGCTGTCCGAAAAAATGGTCCTCCTCAATCGTGCCCACCCTCCGAAAAGGTTTCAGAATCGCTAGAATGCAGGAAGAACGAAGCGGGCGGTAGGCGCAAATTATCAGGAACGGCAGAGGTCGCAACTCACCGGGTCCAAGAGAGTCAAGCCGACGCGGTGTCCGCGCGAGCGATGTTCCCCGTTTAGGCAGCGACAGACGGTCCCCCAAGTAAAAACGGATGCCTTCCTGAAGCTATCACCAGAAGGTCCGCACGGCCCGGCATCTAAGCCAAGACGACCGTACGAGACTGTGGCTGATCCGCGGAGAAATATCCGCCCTACGCGCAAAGTGACTCTACGAAACCGTAAGAGGGAACGTTGTGTTTGCCCCGCACATCAGAAGCAGGAGTTTCTCGAGAGAGGCTACGAGATAGACTCAGGCGAGCGCACAGGACATCCTGCCAATCAAGACTCAGAAGCGGAACATGTTCGCCAAAATCAACCTAATCTCCGTGTGGGAGCTGCATGAGCAACCTCTACAAGGAGAAGAGCATGGTAGCGAAAGAGGGTAGCGTGTGTGTCGGCGCCCAGAGAGAGCAGAGCGAAGTGTCCGGCGGAGCCATGTTTGGCGCAGGAGTTGACGGAGGACAATGTTCCAGAGCCACAGAACCACCCAAACAAAAGTGGTGAACCGCACAGACCCAGACGGGTCGAACCGTAGAGAGCGGACCCCAGTTCCAGGACACAAGCAGCGACGGGCGGCGCATACGGCACACACGAAGTAGAGGCCAAATCGCAGATGGCAGATGCGAGTGTGCAGCTAGCATGAAAGAGGAGAATGAGCTAGTCTCGTCTCTGCGCGGGGCGGGTAGCCTCACCGCACGGTCAACACTATGAATGGGGCACTTGCTCAGGATTTTCCTCTGCCAGAGCAGAAAAAGACGCAGATGGTGCACGCGTAGTCGGCTGAGGAGATGTGTTCGACGTGCATAACAACTCTTAGTCAGTCCTCAGGCGCACAAGGAGAGAGATCATTTTTCCTCCCTCTAACCAGCCAGTCTGCCGTGACGAGAGCAACTTTCGTACCGACACCTGATGCTGGCCATGATACTCGACCTGACTCAACGCCACTCGAACATTTGTTTGGAGACTACAATATTCTGGGGTACCAAAATTTATTGGCACTGTAAACATTTCTTTCTCGGTAAGGATCTGCGAGTCAAGTCTTCTCTCTGCCACCGCTCTGAGTCACTTGTCAAAACCAAGGTGTTCACCTTGTGATTGGACGGAGAAAAGGCACAGGAGAACCGGTATCAGTCAACAGGTGTAGCGTACACGTTGCGAATTATGGCCGGTTTCTCACTTAGTGGAGGGACCGGAGAAAGGTCGGCTGATATGCACCGTGGTGAGCTTGAAAGGAGTAAGGATGTCAACGAAGCATCGACAGAACTCCGGCTCGCACATATATGGGAACCCTTCGACGTGTTACGAACATCATCAGGTTTAGAGATGATGGAATCTTCCCCAGATGTGCATAGGGAAGCAATACGTTGCTCTGGGTACGAGGCAGCACGAACCAGGATGCAACCGTTCCTCATTGGCGTAGACTGTGGCTCAGTAGTTTGAAGAGCAGCTTCCAAAGCATCACAAAGGATGAGCTGGCTCACAAAAGTAAGTGGACGAGATGACGTCGAATGTAAATAAAAATTAAAGCGGGTTTAGGAATCAAGACCCGGGACCCCTGAAGGGGGGTCGGAGAAAGCGATCGCCGGAGATGGCGTAATCTGGCGTTTAGGAATGAAACCCCGCTGACGCAGAGGCTCTTGGGATGGCAAACGTAAAGATGGAGAGACAAGGGTATTATGAGAGGCCACAACAGCCTCACCTGGTATAGACGGGGTAGTCCCTGAAACGGGACCGGAATTGAGGGCGTTAGGGGGGTGGAGTACCAACCATTTCATCAACAAGGGCATCAAAGCCCCTACTGGTCGGAGGCATGGGAACGGCCTGGGAGGGGACGGGTTGGGAACCCGCCAGATGGTGATTGCCGCCTTTCTGGAAAACTTTAAACTTTTTTCCCATGAAAAATACTCCTGCAAAACATCTGCACCGCAATAAATGAACACAAATGATGAATAGAAACATAAATCCCGGAAGCGTAACCCGCAGTAACCGCGCCTACCACAAGCCCAGAGCATAACACCTCCCCCCTAGAAAACCCACCCCGTAGGGTGGGCCATGGGTGTGGCCTCGGGAAAGCCCCCCGGAACTCCGCGTTCCCAGTGCCCAAGATGAAAAAAAAAAGCCGTGCACCCACCGGATAAGACGCGAAGCCCAAGATTATTGCGCCCAAGTGAGGACAGCCCCCTTGCAGGTTAGGGCAAGGTTCGGGACCCCTACAATAGGCGGCCCAGAGAAAGGTAAGAAAAACCGGTTTTTAACCTGTACCCTCACCCACGTAGGAAGGAGGGCAAGATGGGCCCATGACACACACGGAGACAAAAGCCCGGTAGCCACCAGGAAGCAGGGGAATGGGGAGACTCTCAGAAGAGAGATCAGGGATACGTAGGGTAGTACGTACAGAAAACGGAGGAGAACGGACATAAACTGAGGAAGGGACGGGGAGGAGGAACGGAAAAAAAATAAAAAAATAAAATAAAAATAAAAAAAAAATAATGAAAACAAATAAATAATAATAAATAATAATAATAAAAAAATAAGAATAAAGGTAACAAAAAATAATAATAAAAATAAAAACAAAACAATAATAATAATAATAATAATAATAATATAATAACAATAACAATAAAAATAAAAAAAACAAAAATAATAATAATAATAAATAAAGATAATCAGAATAATAAGAAAAACAATAAAAATAAACCGAAGAACATAAAAGGAAAGGAGGGGAACCACAAAAAGGGGGAAAAATAAACAAAACACAAAAACGTACAATCACTTCGCAGATACCATTCGGAAAAGGTATCTGAGCTCCCCCCCCCCCCCTGCCAAGGTGGGGTACGTTAACGGGGGGATAATAATAATAATAATCATCATCATCATCCTTTTTTTTTTCCCCAAGACTGGGGGTAAGGTGCGTGACATGCATCGGAGAAGAGAAGTAGTAGAAGAACATGACAAGTCGAAAAGAAAGCCCAGCCTTACCGTCCCCTCTATAATTACTAGTGAGGACTCGGCGCAGTCAGAAAATCCACCCTAGAGCTTCACGGGACCACGACGAACCATCCCTATGGCATATCGTCAAGTGTAGGGTTCATCCCCTGGCCCAGGTTGGCCACAAACATACCGCCTCACAAAACCCCGCCATTCACTCCTGTTATGCACCTTTATTCTCGCCTCTGCCAAACTCGCATCTCTCTCCTTCAAACATTCGTTTACTGACTCAATTCACTTTTTCTTCGGTCTTCCAGCCGGACGATTCCCAACAAACTCACCACTATACATCCGCTTAACCAACCGACTGTCATTCATAATTTTCACATGACCAAACCATCTCAACATAGTTTCATTTACTCTCTCATTTACCCATATATATATATATATATAATATATAAAGTAGTATATAATATATATAATATATATTATATAATATATATATATATATATATATATAATATAGTATATATATATATAAAGGCTGGGCTTTCCTTTCGACTTTTGTCATATTTTCTACTGGCTTTTCTTTCCGTGCATGACACGCATCCTTACCCCCCAGTCTGGGCAAAGAGGAAGATAAAGAAGTATATAATATATATATATTATATTATATATAATATAATATATATATATATATATTAATTATATATATATTATATTCTATATAGAATATATATATAATATATATATATATATATATATTATATATATATATATATATATATATAATATATATATATATATATAGATATATATATATATATATAATATTATAATATAATATATATATATATATATATAATATATATATTCATAATTATCATAATCCTATTCTGAACAAAACCTTTAAGGTTATTCAAACAAATTGGAAGGCTGGTTTTTATTATACGAGACAAGAAAAGGACAATATATAAATTAATAATATCGATGAAAACCTGGGCAAGATATAAATTACAATAAGGTAATATAATCTATTCCAAAAAAAAAAAATTATATAAATTATTTTCTGAGCTATTTACTTTATATATAAAAGATGTAACCACAAAAATTAAATTGGATCTCGCTATTGCCTATTTTTAGACAACAACGTAGACTTTCAGAACATTTACTAATTATTTTGAGACTAAAATAAAGTCAAGAAAAATAATATCCTTCCAATGTACCCAGCAATTTATAAATCAAATAAAAAATCTTGAACAACCCTATTAGTTCTAAAACTGACAAAACTGGGATGTAAAGTAGCAATTTAAAGATTAATTAACAGGCTAATATTAGTACAAAATGCTATTTTAAATTAAGGATTATAGTTCACAAAACCGAAAAAAAATTGGTACTACCAAATTGGGTTGACAATGTAAATCAGAAAATAGGTACTACCAGATTGGAAGTTTAAAACACCATATTTTAACAGATTAATACCCATACCACTACAATATTTCATCTACCATATTAGTCTTCTACAACTTTAATATTTAACTAATTTTGGATTAATTTTCTAAATCGGAGAACATACAAGAACCAAACACTAGGAGGAAAATTTTTCCTACCGAATCACAAAGCTAAAGAATTTATTAAAATTTAAATTTTTATCTTTCTCTCTCAGCACAGTTCATACGTGGATCCGATTTATTTTGGCAAGAAAAACTTTACGACGAAAAGTAATGACATTTTTTCCCCCTTCAACAACTAATAAAATATTTTCCTCGCTTTAGTTATATAACCACCACCAACTAAGTATAGTATCCAAAAATAGTATAGGTATTTCTATATACTGTCAAGCTTGATCGAGCCAGATTGATTCCGATTCTACTGGTGTGAATAGTTAAACTATTACTCTATTGTTTAAGTAAGAAAATCTCCCATATCTTCGGTAGTCAGATTGTTGATTCAGATTGTTTGGTGTGCTGCACACTTAATATACACAATGTCATGGATGGAGAAAATTTAAGTACTACTACACACACACAGGGATGACTGAAATGTTGCCAATATATTAAATTTTGTTTTATATTATTTGTGAAGCTTGGTCCCATCAGATGTTTTAAAAAATAAAATTAGTAACCAAAGCTCATTTGTAGTTCAAAATAGTAATAAATAATAACAGCCTCCTCTTGTCTCATAATTTTTTTGTATATATATATTTTTTTTTGTTATTTTTTTCATATTTAAATAGGGATGATACGATTTTAGTTGTACTTTAAAAAAAAAGTACTCAAATAAAAAAACGTACCTACGCACTTGCAGAAACTAACGTACTCTGTCCTTTTACTTTAGACTGTAGTTTACCCTGTATCTTCTTAATTTCTCTCTCAAATTTGCGTTGACTTCTAATTTAGCGAAGTCTACCACAGCTGCAAAAAGATACCTCAAATCGGAAATTAAGTACAAAGATATAGTTCCAGAGAGATGGAAGGATTCTTAAAAGAGAAAGCTTGAAAGTCTTCGATCTGTGTGTGTGTGTTTTTTTTTTACAGTTCACCACCACTCATTTTTCAAGGAGGGAGCAGAAAATAAAGTATAGAAAAACCCACCCAAGCCCAAGCTTAACGCAAATCTCTCAGGTATGTGTCATGCTCTTTTGAAAGCTTTCGATACTAACAATGCAACACTTTAAGGTTCATTAAATTTCTGAAGAGCAGAGGACACCAAATCAGAAATTAGGTAGAGAAGGTAACTGTTGAGAATTTCTCACAAAAACTATTGTGATTACCTGTGTAAACATTATGAGATAGATATAAGATATATCCTAATACCTAGGATTATAATAGATTTTCGTAAACGTTAAGACCAGCGGTTGCTTCAGTAGTTAGGCTGCAGTTAAAAAAGATAGTTATCTTTTTAAGCTATCTCTTTTTGATCACAGGATGAATACGCGAACAAGGAAAGAGAAAATAGCAATGTTGTAGTTGAATTTTTTTTTCAAGAAGCTTGAAGAAGACGAGCAAATTAATGACTTGAATACGGAGAAAGAGTTTTTTGAGTTACGGAAATAAATTTTGCAAAGTTCTAAAATTATATATGAGCATAAATAGCATGAAAATATGGAGTTTGATGGCAGCGTCCCTGCAAAGAATAGCATAAGTACATGCAAAGTTAACTGAAATTTATGAGTTTAAGTTGAAGCAAATGAGAATGGAATGACGTCTTCATGCCCAACAGGACCATCTCGGTTATTTTTTCTTCACATTCCGAAGGGCTCCTCTCCTCTCACTGAAGCAGAAGTCAATTCATGGGAAATCAAAGAAGTATGACCACAAGTCCAACCAGCTTGCAGCTCCAGAAGGTCAAAACTGTTCCCACCCTGAAGACTGGTGGGTTTTCTTTGCGAAATACTTGATAATATAGAATGGGATAAAGAGATTGAAGGTGATTGGAGAAACCCATAGTTGGAAAGGGTTTAATAATATTAAAAAATTTACTGGGGTTAACAAAAGGTTTAGAATACTATGTTTATCTTCAAGGCAATCAAGGATACAAATTGAGATATTTATTATCTATTCAAGGTCAATGTGGGTAGATAAATTGGTAGAAGAATTCAACAACTGCATAGTGAATAATAGGAAAGAGTCATTGCTTCAAGGCAATCAAGGATACAAATTGAGAGATTTATCATCTATTCAAGGTCAATGTGGGTAGATAAATTGGTAGAAGAATTCAACAACTGCATAGTGAATAATAGGAAAGAGTCATTGCTTCAAGGCAATCAAGGATACAAATTGAGAGATTTATCATCTATTCAAGGTCAATGTGGGTAGATAAATTGGTAGAAGAATTCAACAACTGTATAGTGAATAATAGGAAAGAGTCATTGCTGATGGTGGACATAGAAATCCTCCAGAATGATGATTTCAGAGAGCGAGAAGATGAGAAAATATTCTGTGTTTGAAATTTTAGATATTAAAAGGCTTTAGGATAGTCAGAAGTGTTACCCATAAACCTAAACAGAAAGGTAGACAATTCAGAAGATTCAAAATTAGGAATACGAGAACAAAGAACGTAGTTGCGCACACACACACGCACAACATCCGTTTTTGGATGAAACTTAAAATTACAGTAAGTAAGCTAGTATAGATAGTGTAATTGGCTGGTATGGCGAAGGTCTCTAGTTCGGCCCTTAAGGAGAAACTCTCTAAACAGCTTTTTCTCCTCGACAAAAGACAAGCCGGTGAGCTGTGAATTTTAATTAAAAAAAGAGGGAGCAGAGTAAGATTTGCTAACTTAGAACTCTAGATCCGCAGACACCCGAAATTCGGTTATAAAGAAATAAAATAAAAATTTTAAATGTTGTAAACATTTCATAACTGAATGTTGTAAAAGTTAATTGAAGAAAGGAAGAACGCTCGTCAAAGAAGAGGGATTGCGCGCCTGGGCTTCTGTTTTATAGTTTCATACCATTAAGAAATAGCACGTAAAATTTTAAAAGCTCTGTGTGGTCAAGAGACTGAACATAGTCAGAGAGAAACTAACTCTAGAGATTCTCGCCCCTTATATCCATATACGATGGAATAATTTTACAATCACTACTCATGACATTTTGGTATCATAATATATTATATATATACATCATTTTATTGATTATTTTAAGAATTATTACTTTGTTGTATTGAGCTTTTATAAGTATTATCAAGTAGCAATAACTTCTTATAATCTATTCTTGGCCCATTATTATTTACTATTTGACTTTAAGGTAGTTATTAGTATAAGTACAACTATTTGCACCTATTTTGGCTAAGCACTCATTAGCTTTCGCTACCCATCTCCTTATTAAGGCTAGGTTATTTTAGGTATTATCCTTGTTTTTTATAGCTCCTTTTTAAGATTTTATATATTTGAGAGCCGATTACATCACTTTATTAGAACATATATTACTTATATACCTGAGCTATATAGTCCTACTTAAGGTTATTATTTTTTAGTGGATACCGATATCTATTTAAGAGTTTATATTTTTGGGTCACGATAATCTTTTTAAGGTATTTGATTTATACTTTTGAGAGAGGCAGTAAACTCTCTATAGGTTTATTTATTTGGTGAAGAGTCCTTAGGATTTTAATATATTTGAGTAGCGCGAATTACTATATTAGAGGTTTCTTTTATATGGGCAGGGAGTCTTTACGAGGTTATTCTTATTTGGGCAGTGAGTCTATTTAGATAAGTTTATTTATGGAGCAGGTATCCTTTTAGGGTTTATATTTATTGTGGCGTGAGATATTCTTTAAGGTTATAATCTTTTATAGGTAGATACATTGAGCAAGATCCTTTTTAGCTAGGAATGTGTTCATATTAAGAGCGAGAGTGTGTCAGAGGACTACTTGTGAATGATATGATTGACGGATTTACCTCTACACTCATGGATACAGGTAAAGTCTTGTGACCTAGAGAGTTAATAGAGTATATGATATATGCGTACCCTGAGTATAATTATGAAGTCTTATTCGTAAGTAGGTTAGTAATTCTGCAGGGCCACGTATATAAAGTTCTGTTATCTACTAGTAGCAGTTGGTCACGGAAGGCCTTTATTATGTCTTCTACTTCCTCACTACTGAGCTTTCTTTCACTCTTCTTCTTCTTCTTGTATCCATTAAAAGAAAGTCTGAAGGTATCCACTTTAATATACGTGGAGTGCATTCGTCTAATAATATATGATATGTCTTTATGTTTATTAATATTTATATGTTGTAGCATATTATTATTCTGTTTTATATATATATATATATATTATATTATCTTTTATAGGGCAGTAGTCCTTATTAGTGATTTATTTGTGCCGAATCTAAGGTTATATTTACTTGAGTTATCATTATGACCTTAGTTATTATTTCATGTATGGGACTATATTGTACTTTATTTATATTATAGGTTTATTACTCATATATAGGATATTATACATGATTATATGTATCTTTATTTAGTTAAGTTCTTTACTTGAGTGACGTGAGGAGATTCACTTGTTATGGTTCCTTATCTGGGCTAGTTATAGGTTCATTTAGGCTTTTATTCTGTTGATCATATTATTATATATATTTATTCTAGTTATTATATACTTTATTATGAGGTCACAAGTATAGTATAATTATATTATCATACTTTCGAGTATTATTTATATATTTTATTATTGTGCTATCGATATCGCGGAATTTTCTTATCAACATTTAGCTTATCGTTGAAAGATAAGCGGACTTGAAGCTCTGCATGATTCATTGAGCTCTAATTAAATTGAGTGGTGAGAAGTGTCTAACATAAAGATTGAGATGTCCATTAGATGATATTGATATTATATACCTTACTTTAACTATGAATACATTAATTATATAGATTATATATAGTATTATATTTCATTAATATATCTATCTGTTTTTTATATATTGTAGGTACAATATAATTGAAAGTATCTATGTATATATCTATCTATATTTAGTAGTATATTCATTATTATAACTTTATTTTCTGTTATTTTATTAAAATATAAGGCATTGTCACTATATATATATATATTCACTATTCTATTTATATGACATATATATGTACAGGACATATCATTATATAATACCTTTTTTGTAGTTATTATTATTATGGCTATTTATATCCTTATTACTTTATATATATATTTATTATATATTATATTAATATTATATATATTATAATGAGGGTTTTACCTGTTCTTATTTATTGGATTTATTAGATTACTTATTATCCTACTATATTAGTTTTATATATATACTGGATATTATATCATATGTTATTTAATTTCTATTAGAGAAATGTTAGAGAGATGAAAAGTATTAGCAGTTTCAAGGCCAAATAAATCCTGAGTTTATAGATAGGTTAAATATGAGATGTATGAGAGAGTAGAGAGAGATAACGTTGTATCTTCAGATGAGTAAGTAGAGAGAAGAGAGTATTGAGAGAGTATGAGAGATGATGGGCGGAGATGAGCTAGAGAGATATGAATGAGTGTATGGTAGTGGTAGATGAGTAGTAGATGATCTCTATTAGTGATGCTGATGTACTTGTATCTTCCGATGTAGAGAATAGGAGAGAGAGAGATAGATGAGAGAGATTGAGAAGAGACGTAGAATAGAGAGATTTCTATGACAGGTAAAGTTATGCAGTATGATTGAAGCTTTCTATTTTTGATATTAGTTCTTATAGATGCCGTGAGGTCAGAATTTTTGAATTGGCAGAATCAGGATATTATTTCTCCTTCTTTCTCGCAGGATGTAGAGTATGACACTGTTAATGATTTATGGTATGAGAGATATTGCGAAACAAGCAGAAATTTCCTATTTTCATCCGTTAATAAGAATCTATATTATCTAGTATATTTATATTGTTATTAATGACTGCAAGTTATACTACAAATATAATATTACCGTTATGATATATCATATTAAACCATGTGAAGCATGTCTGAGTTTTACATTCAACTGATACCTGAGAATTGTGAAGATAAAGTATTAGATAAAAATAAATGTAATATTAATGATCATTGATACAGGTTTATTGTCCGTGTCTTGCTTATAATGTCTATTTATTTATTTCCTTTTTTGAAAAGAAGTAATTCAAGTTCTTATCTGTCTCATTTCTACAGATTATTGAATAAAATTTAGATAGTAAATAGTAGTTCAATTATATATTTATTAATTTATTTTATTATTTGTATATATCTCAATGTGTGATTAAAAAAAAAAAGTAGATTTTAATGAGATAGTTCTTTACATCTCTTCCGACCGAGGCTATTATCAAAAGACAGCGGGTAATTATGTTTTTATGTATTTTGTTTTATAACAAATTACACTTTCTGTGAAAATTTTAATGTTAAAGAATTGTCTTAACCTTTTTTCTATGATTAATCATCTATAATTACGTAACATGTAAATTGTGAAATTTAGTATATTTGAAAGAGTAGATAAAGACCCATAAAGCACGAACTCAATATGAGTGTTTTATTGTATGAAAAAATTTATATTTAGATAATTGTATTAATTTAAATTAAATAAGTGACAAAAATAACTCACAATTACAAATAATTTCTCTCATATATGTATATATTATATATATATATATATAGGTATACTATATATATATATACAAAAGGTACATCAAATAATATTATATTAAAATACACTATATTTATAATATTAAGTAGTTATCTATAATACTATATTACTGAGTACAATTTATCCAGTATTATTATCGAAGAAAATTTTATTTTAGTTATAAAATATTCCTGACTACAAAAAAGTGTAATAATAAAGTTGTAATTCTAAAGACTTGATGGATATTATTTCTGTTTGACAGAATCAAAGTTACCTTATTAGATCCATAAATATACGTTAAAAATATATTAATATAAATGGTTAGATTATATTATATTATAGTGATATTATTATTGGGTATAGTACGAAAAACTTGTAATTATATCATATATTATGAAATAGATAAATAAGTAATTTTTTAATTATAATTATATAAAATAAATATATTTATATATATGATAGTATATCTATTAATAAATATTTAAGTATGTATTAGTAAAATAACTATCATAATGCATAGTATTTATTTTGATTATAGAATAAAATATATTATATATTCAACTTTGTATTTATAAATTTTAAATATTTAATTAAATTATTTACATCATAATAGCAAAAAATTTCCCTTATAATACCTGAAAAAAGAGTCGATATGATATATAATTTCTAATTAATGTTAGGTTATAAAAAGAGTAAATTGCACTTACAATTTATTTCACTACAGAGTCCTGGTCTTACTGTGATATCTTTATTGAAGATATGGAGAAGATATATCCTAGCGTAGCGATAAATTCTAAAATTAACCTAGCGAGTAAACAGGTACCAAGAGAGGCTATTATCAACTGAAAGAGCTATAGAGCCAGAGAGTAGAATAGACAACGTATGTATGATGATTATATATATTATTGATAAAGTATGATAAGATTGAATGATATGAGTAGAGAGCCAGAAGAGAGAGAGAGAGAGAGAGAGAGAGAGAGAGGAGAGAGAGAGAGAGAGAGAAGAGAGAGAGAAGAGAGAGAGAGAGATTTAGGTACAATCTATTAACATAATTCTCATAAATATTTGAGGGTTTAATATTTTTTTTATAAGGACATGTTAAAATAAGAGTAAAAAAAATCATTTTTTATAAAATACATGGTCCATAGAATGATTCACTATAAAATCCGTAACAATGTTACATCATTTCTTTACTTTTAGCAACCTATACTATTCCTTACTTAACATCTTAAACAGTTATTTCATATTACTTGAAATATATTTAATAAATAATTACATTATTAACAATATGTATAATATCATAATTATTCAGTATTAAAACTATATTTTTTTTATCAAAGAGCAAAATTAACTATACGTTATCGCACATTAAAATACATTGAGGGTAATAGAAACCACATATACCTTAAAAAATATTCTTTTTATTATACATTTTTATTTCTATAATTATTTGTTACCATATACCCGAAATACATTTAATAATTATGTTATTTAAATTTGAAAAATAAAATAAATTTAAATATGGGTATATATTTCAAAAAACTTATAACTAAATAATTATTATATATTTATTACATTTTTCACTATATGTTTTGGATATGCAGATTATTATGAATGTTTAATAAATTTTGAAAAAAAAAATATATTTAAAGTACGGTAAATGAAATTGATTTTAGATTAAAAAAAAATTTAAATAAAATAAAATTATAATTTTAATATCTAAATTATAAGGGGACGTTGCGCGATTAGGGTTCACATAACTTTAGAGTGAGTAGAGTAAATACATCAATTCTTATGAATTTTTAGTACATTTTAATAACACTTACTAGTAAACTTTTAGTTACATTAGTATCTACTGTGTTATTTTATCAACCACGCAAATAACCCGTATATTTTCTGACTACAATATACAGGGGTAGAAATATAGTGGAGGGGATATAATATATTACAATTTTAATATTTATATAATAAATTGAAAATATATTAAGCGTAATAATTACTTTTTATATATTTTATCATGCGATCAGCACGAAAATTTCGGAGCAGGTATAGTTGGGGAAAAGATATCAGATAATTTTGTTTAACAATAAAATTTATTTTGTATGGATATACATTTTAGCCTTTTATGCATTAGCATCTTTTCCTTAAATTTTCAAAAAGTTTCCCCATATCAAACGTGAAAACTCGGAAATTTATTCTAAAACAATTTTAGAACTGAACAAGAAGTTATAATTCTTGCCTAGTAGTATATATATATATGATATCTGAAAGTTTCGAGTAAAAATTGTACAAAATAAATAAAAAAATTATCATAAAATAATTTTAGTAGCAAAAAAGAATTTTTTTTAAATAAAATATATGAAACTCGATAGTTATTAAGACTTTTTTAATATATTATTATGACTATTATTGCAATAAATATTTCTATCTCTATTAGTACCTCTAACAATATAATAATATTATATTTATTTATAAGGTTAATATTTAATGCTTGTACCCTAAACATTTTATACAGTTTATTCACAATTAAATTAATTGCTAGAAAAATCATTTTGAGAAATGTAGTATCATTGGAATTTAATGTCTATTTCTTGCTTCAACTGTGTGAACCTATCATGAAATTTTCCTCACTAAACTAATTTTCCAATGCCTACCTTCCCCAATTATATATATATAATGCTCTGAGATTTCATAAACCTGATTACTGAGTTAATATAAATAAAATAATTAACTTTTTCATGGTTTTTTATTTTGAGAACCCACAAAAACTGGCTAGGGTTATGTAAATGACGCATATTAGGTAAAAATCAACAATTTTTATTATATTTACATATCTATAATAAAATGAAATTTTATTATAGGTGAGTTACTTTATATAACATACCGACGATATAATTTAACATATACATTTACTTTTATATTATTTGATAATATAAATTTTATACTGAGCATCTAGCACTAAATGGTTTTGCTGACTTACTTAGTTGAGAGAGGAAAAACTTTTTAAAAAATTTATAATGATTTTCTTATCTAATATGATAAATTTAAAATACCAATTAGGTATATTAAAATATTGTGTCTGTAAACGAAAAAAATATATAGAACGCTCTTAATTGTGTGTCTTATATATCTAATTATTATATATATATAATATTTAAAGTATATTCTTAATATATAATTAAAGATTATATTAAATAAATAAAAAGTTTAATTTTATAATTCTATTCTATTTTTCAGAAAGCGTAAAAATTAATTTCAATAGATCCGCTTAATCGGAAATCTTACTATTCAGCAATTTAGTTGAATTATTAAATTAATTTTAAATTAACTTCAATACTGTGAATAGTGATTAGGTACATTTATTTAATGCTGAAATTTATAGAAATATTGTAATAATTATAACAACTTGTGAAGAAATTAGCTGAAGACTCTACTTCTTATTTGCACAATCGTTTATTTTGTTCATTTTATATCGATAACTTTGTTTGTATACATAAGCCCACAATTTACGGTTTTGCCAAACTGAAATCCTTGTAAGAACTCCTCTATACAGGCTTTATAACTCTTCAATATGACTATTCTTTACTGAAATCAATAACATTTTTTTATCTACATGAGAGCTAGCACTATTAATCGAGGAATAAGATTTTGAACAATTATTTATAACAAAAATATAAAAATCCACAGTGTAATTTATTCAGACAAATAAATGAGTCTTAACATTCAACATTCAACATTTTTATAACCATAATAATTAATTTTTTTTTGTTTTTTCAATTTTGTATAAGCATAGACTTAATACTATCACTGTATTGATGGTGAGTAAATCATATAGCAAATATAAAAAACAATCTTGTTGTGTAAAAATTTTCACGATAACTTTAACTCAACACGGTATAAGAAAATAAAGATTGAGATATATTGAAATATTCTAAAAATTAATAAAAAAAAATATAGTCTTTAATATAATTGTTAATCTGTAGAATGAATATAGCTTGCATATTTGCGCATAAGTTTTTCATTAAAATATGATAGAGCGTAATGGCAAATAATTTTAGTGACAATCGCCGCTTGAGCAAGATAATCTATTGATACTAACTCACAGAAATTCACTGTGTAAAATAATTTGCTCTGATAAGTAGATGCCTGAGATTCATGATATTTGGAAATTAAAGTAACATTGAAGATTCAAATCGCTTTTTGCAATAATGTCTATAAACGAAATTATGCTACAGAAATCATTTCCTCTTTCGAATTGGTGTTTATATATACTTTATATGTCCATTAAAAAAATTACTATTATGTTGGTCTCTACGTGTCGCAAACGTCTCCCCACTCCTTAACTTTGGAAGTGCTTCCCGGTCTTATCTATTTCAGTTCTAATCAATCTAACCTTTCCAGTATGCCAAGTGATCAATTACTAGCGATATGGTGAATCAAATAATCCATTATATGTCCCATAATTTACAAGTACCGTTTTTCCGAGATACTTGCATAATTATCAATTTGGCCGATTAATTCCGAATTAACTCTTTCAAAATTGGCTAATTTTCAAAAAATACGATAATTAACTGATTCCGAAATCGTAAAATTCTCTGGCTGATATATTTCTGTGTCTGATCTATAGATCGAGACATCATTGTAGACGAAAGAGGCTTTAAATTGAAAATAAATAATTAAACCATGCGTCCTAACTTCAATATTAGATAGGGCCACTACTTCAACAAAAAACAAAAAAAATCTTACAAAAAAATTACCTCGATTTTCCACCTATTGTAAAGAGAAATTTATAACCACTATCTTATGGCGGCAAATCTCCTAATATTTGAGAGTGTCAACAGGATATTTACCCATACAATAGGTTTGTAGCGTGCACTGTAGGTAGGAGATGAGTATCAGCTTGTTAGAATCCTATATGGGCTAGCCCATAAAGTTTGACATCTCTCACTCAGAGCACTCTTACTCGTAATAGCCTTTTCCTTATCGCGCTCTGGAAATTGATATCAAACGACGTTTGTGTAGGTAGATGGAGTAGGTGTCCGCAGTGAAGAGAGTATACTGCGAGTATTTGATTGACTGTTCGTTGATTGAAGGAAAGAGATCGCTTTACATCATCATATGTAGGCGGAGTTCATGAATCCTGGAAAAATAATCAGATTAAACGTGTTGTCACTGATCATAAAATATTAAAGGAGAGTTAGCAAGCTGTGCGGGAGAGATGAGTAGCGCAGCGAAAGAAAAAAACGGGTAAAGTATAGTGCGGTCACAACGCTTAAGATAGGGGTTAAAAGAAATAAACTCTGAGGAAATTATAATTCTCAAAGGAGAGTAAAGTATGCTGAGAGCAACTTTGCGAAATATCAAGTCAGATTCGAAATGGAAGAGAGAAGAACACCAGGCCGAATCTGGAAAGCACGGTGAAGAAGCCTTTTAATAGTAGTTACAAAATTAGAAGTATAGGATTAACCATGTCTGTAGTGTGCTAGCTAAGGAAGAAAGTACTTCAATAGATCGCATGAATTTAAAATAGGGAATGATGACGTGAGCAAACAGTTTAAAAAAAATAAAACAAAAATACTAAAGAGTTGCGATATACTATAGTAGACTAAAAGCCAATTATAAGGTTACCAAAGAAAGGCGTATGGAAATATTTATTATATGAAGAATACTAAAAAGTAAATACGTAGGAAGAAAAATATAAAAGTAGTAAAGAGTCATGAAAGTGAGAGATTAATATTATTACTATACATTTTCAGAAAGAGATTTACTCTGGATTATATGTATAAAGGAAGTACGAAAAGATTGCAGAATATAAGAAGTAACATAAGAATCTGCAAATCAAAAGAAATGAGTGAAATAGGATACCAATCGCGAGCCTGATCAAAAAGGACGTTAAGGTAACGTTATACGGAAACTTTCGAAAATTTTGCATAACATTGGCAGAAAGAAAGGAATGAGACTCGAGAAATGAGGTAGTGGGATATATTTGGATGCAAAATAAGGACGATTTTGTGAGATGATCTAATAGGTAAGCCTAAAGACAAATCTCTTAAGTAAATTCAGTCAGGTATGAGAATGCGAGTGGAAAAGTGTATCAAAATTGTATACATAATGAGAGATATTGTAAGGCGACATTGGAGTAGAGATTGAACATAGTAAATTTCCTCTGGAGTAATATGCAGTTAATAGTTCTGCGAGAGTCGATTGAGGAGGAGAGCAGATCTGTTTGTGTACCTAGACTTGTATATAGAGTGAAAGGTGGAAAAACGGAACTGTAAGATATACTGAGCGAGAGTAATATATTAGGGTATTATTCCAGAGAGTTAGTTAAGCGAAATGATATATTGCTCGGTCATTTCTGGTTAAAAGAGAGAGTCTGGAGACTGTAGGGATGCTTATAAGAAGAACATGTGTGTTTTGAAGTGGTAGAGATGTGTAGGATCAAATTTTCTAAATTGACCGCTATATACTGAGAAGGGAAAGATATTGTTTGGGCGAGAGTCAAGGTATAGGTGACTGGTGCAATTAATCTGGAGATAATGTCAATGGAGGACCAAGTTCCTCCCATTTTACACGGCTTTCATATCATATTGTTACCTTAATTAGAAGCATATACAAAGAATTTATATAAGTAAAAAACTGCGTTTCCAAGAGATATAAGAAGGGATTAGTATCTAGATAGGGTTGCAATTTCCTCTGTTCTAGTCATTATAGAAAACACTCTAGGCCATTAATTTAAGAAAAATTGATAAACAAAAAAATTAACGGCATTATCGTAAAAGTATGTACTATGTAGTATTAGTACAATATAGTGATATATACATGACAGGGTTGTGCCCTAATCTCTGTGCTCCTTTTCAAAATACTTATTATTGAAATAATTATATATATTTATACATCTTTATAAATAGATTATTTTCGGCAATTGTGTTAGAATGATGATAGAGAAGAGAATATAGAGAAGAGAGAGTAATATATAAAGAGAGAGAGAGTATAGAAATGAGAGAGAATAGAGAGAGAGTAATAGAAGAGTAATGAAGAGTAATGATGATAAGAGTAAGTAATAGAATAGATAGTAATAGAGTAAGTGAATAGTAATCGTAAGAGAGATGAGATATAAGATACAGTAAGTATAAAGTAAGTAATAGTATGAAAGTAGTATAATAGTAAAGATATAATATGATATATAGATGAATGAGTATAGTTTTATTAGTACTTTAATAGATAAAGTATATATATATATAATAGATATAGATATATATTTAAATAAAAATAGATAATATAACATCCTGTAGACTAATAACTTTATTAGCACTTACACCACTATAGTTAAAATGGAATAATAATAGCGACATAAAATATATAACTTATTGCTTATATATATAGTCAAAGTATTAATCCCTAGTTCAAATATTTATTGGTAAAAGGGTATCAATTAAACTGATTAAAGACTCACTAAATACATAATAGATTATATAGTGATTTATCGCTTTCATTTTATAATTATCAATTAAATAAAAATATTGGGACAAATTTTTTAAAACCAAAATATTTGAACAATTAATTTTATCACACTTTTTATAACATACTATGCTAGAAAAGAACTCTGGGAGCGTATAGACGTACTACTTATCGTTACTCAAGCATCGGAAAAGAAAGCCAAGTAGAAAGCTGAACCATTGACAATCAATCGTCGAAAAACTAAACTCCAGCCACTTTACACTGCCACCCCTCCTATCTTACCAATTCTAATTAGTGAAACAGGACTCGTCAACATGACACATGAAATAATCCCATCACCCTAGAACTGCATCTATGGAACTAACTACCACTAATAATAATAATAATAATAATAATACAATAATAATAATAATTAATAATAATAATAATGGAGAGTAAACTAGAGACACACAATCATTAACTATAGGATATAAAATAATCTGCAATGTAATAAATAAAATAGGAGTATCAATCCACACTCTGGCCATAAACATGAGGAGTTAGAATACCATACAACAACCATGCCTCCCAAATCAAATCAATAATCAATACTCAAGAGCTCATTACTCTACCTCACAATAATAACATAAATTCATATGACACACATATTATATATAATAACACACTAGCCTCATAAGCCAAACTCATAATACAGATTCTCCTCATTATATCAAGCATAATACTATATCAATTAACTACAACGACATCAAAATTAATCCACTAAACTTTACTCATTCATGGTATATTACTACTCAAAGCACGGATCGAGTTATATCCACACAAACTAAGTAAATAATAATAAATCCACACACTTCTTTCATATCTCACAGATTACATATCCAGCTTTAAACTCTAACCCAACAGATCTAAATTCATATCAACCACTAATCACTCAATCAGTATAACAATAAAATATTAATTAGCTAAAACAGTATTTCGCTCTGGAAAAATAACGGTTCTGTTGACCGAGACATCTTAGCGCAAACTACAACTAATAAATAAATAAAACAAATACATTACACATTAAAATACACATCAATAATAAATATCACATTTACCAATAATAATAACTCATTATATAATGTATATCAACAACACCACAACACCAACAAATTTCATTAAATAACGATAATTTAAATCATACCATATATATATAATTAAATACTTTATAAAATCACTATATTAGAATATAGACAACTAAAAGATTAGTATCCAATATGACTGTGAAACTAACAATGAGAGAAAGTCTAAAGTATATCTATATCATATTTGTTACATCGAGACTCAAAAATGAGTACTCACTACCATAAGAATAATAACAAATATAACAAATAGTAAACAACATAATAATAGATAATCAACTCACACATTGTATATATAATAAAATGAATAAGATCATGCTATATAGCGCTACTTTAAAGACAAACTCCGTACCAGTTAATTAATAGCTCCTAGAATAATTGTATATAACTAAAACCTTTTACAACCATACGCATTGCTGCCATTACCACATACTTATTCTCTACATCAAACTTAATCACCCATGCTAATATTATAATAACACGTATTAATACCACTATATTCTCACAATAGTCTCAACACATACACATCTAAATAATTTTTAATACTACATAAGACCTTGCTCCA
Source organism: Trachelipus rathkii (assembly GCA_015478945.1). Classification (NCBI taxonomy): domain Eukaryota; kingdom Metazoa; phylum Arthropoda; class Malacostraca; order Isopoda; family Trachelipodidae; genus Trachelipus; species Trachelipus rathkii. Next base: position 27,695 of record JABUQX010026135.1, read on the forward strand.
GCTGCACTTCAATATAATCATCTAACTAAACTATATCACACTACTGAGAGAGAATAATAATGAGATAAAATAAAATAAATAACACCACCATTTTGATATAATTTCACACCAATTAAAATAATAATACACAATAAACTCTTTAAAAATACCCCACAAACCAAATAAATGACCGATGGGAGTTACTCACATCTCTTCACTTTCAAACACCCACACCTCCTTTTATCATACCAATCGCCAAATCTCTCTAACATCTGCTCTATATATTACCATATAATATCAAAAATACTCCTACATCATTAGTAAATTTTAATAGGTACTCGATTGCAGACTTTTCTATTACATCATAATAAATAGAGTAGCATCACACTCACATTAATCTACATCTCACTTCAACATTCTCACACTCATATATAATAATAATTTTAATCCAAGATTCACTATTACTACTCAATAAATTTGTGGATTGATCTTAAGAGCTACATTACAAATTCGTACAGTTTTGTGCATAACATGACCACCATTTAAACATACAAATATGAGAATAAAGCCAACGGAGACAATAAAGATCAGAAATAAATAGTTGTAATAGAAAATAATTTTAAGATTCCAAAGTCTGTTGGACAAAAAATAATTAAAATTTAAGATAAGAAAAAAAAAAACTTTGTCTGGCAAAAACCCATTCTAGGAACACCGAAAACAACAACAACAACAACAACAAACAACAACAACAACAACAACACTACAAGCAACAACAACAACACAACAACAACATAACAACAACAACAACATACAACAACAACAAAACAAAACAACAACAACAACACAACAAACAACAACAACAACAACAACAACAACAAACAACAACAACAAACAACAACAAACAACAAAACAACAACAACAACAACAACAACAACAACAACAACAATAATAATAATAATAATACCAATCTATAAATTCTTCTCTATCGACTTACTTTCGATCATAATAAATAGTCATACTATAAATAATATATACACTAATCACACAATTAGAGACACACATATTATAATAATAATTAATTCATTACTAAATATAATAAAATTTAGATCAGCACGCTCAATCATCTAAATCGATCACCATTTATTTTATACATGCTTCACTATCTTATATTTTTGATTCCCATTCAGAAGCCTAGCCCTACACATAAAATCATCCCAATTTTATATAAGAACTAACTTATAAAAGGATCTTATGCTCACTAAAAAATAAAAGACACACACTAGTTATAACGCTAAGCACTGAAAATATTGTCCAATGATTCCATTCCATATCCTAAAACAACATAATATCGGTATCAATTGACACACGTGAAAACTAAATATTTTATTATCTTATCTTCCCAAATTTGCAGACAATACAAAAAGAGATACAATGCGAGCATTCAACAAAGTTTAATAATAATAATATACCATTCTACAATTCACGACACGTGTGGCGTTTCTATTAAAACACACAATTCAATAAGTCGACACATATCAGCATAACATCGAAGCTTACATCAACTTCGTTCAAACACCAAAAATAGCTAACTATCATCCATCAACTCATGACCTTCCCTACAAGGTGTACCTGCAAAAACCAAACTCCAAATAAACTATCCCCAAAATCAATAAGGAAACATTCAAATTTCTCACACACATATCTCCCCCATCTTTCGTAAACTATCGTCACCACTGAGCGCGATTAGTCTGAGGTATATGAGTAAGTTTTTCTTTAAATAAAAAAAGAGAATCTTCACTCGCGCCCTATTAAGAAATAATATTAATTACCAAATTGAAATAAAGATTTTAAAACAACTCCTCAGCAACCAACCCTCTAACTGGAGAACTGAGAAGGTATTTCCTGTCGATCCACGTCTGTAATAGCACACCGCGCTATTAAAATTACTACTCAACTTACTCGCGGCAAATCTAATCAGCACCCAATGTTTGCATATTTCGGGTTCTCACTAAACGTGATTTAAGCTCTGTCGTGCTAATTCCGCTCTTGGCGACCATCTAACAAATGTAGATTTATATTACATCACAAGTACATTCTTGCAATTATAATATCTTAAGTGCATTATAACCAACATAGAGCAGAAATTTACCCTGAGTAATCTCTCTCTACTAATATTAATAATAACTATTAATACATTTCAACTCTAATAATAATAATACATATAATAACCTAATATACAAATAATAATCTCATCCTACTAATAAAACAACTAATTCCATCAAAACACATAAAATAAATTAACTAATAAATAATATTACTCATATAATTCGTTGCCTCTGCCTGTGTACTAAAACACACATACACCCCACATATAATAAATAATAATAAATAAAATAATATACACTAATCAACCACCAGTAAATAATAATAATACATAAACTAATATAGTATTAAGTTAATAAATATATAATTATAAAATAATAATGATGAAATGAATATAATAATAATAATAAATAACATTAACTGAAATGTGAAAAGATAATATCTTAATAATAAAACCAAACAACTTTAAAATATAATCAATCAATACAAATAACATACCAAAATTATAATCACAAATATAATAATAATATAATCAAATAATAAAAGTAATACACCATTATTTTATATAATTTAATAATACAATTATATAATTTCAAAAGAGAAAATGACTCCAATTGATATTATATTTAATACGAAAATTAATAAATACGATTTATTTATCATGAGAACTAGCTGATCCTTTTTCCAGAAGACTTACGGCTTAAAGTTCACGCAGTTGCAGTAAAATAGGAGTCATTATGTATTCTTTTTATGCCCTAGTTCCAATTCGGCACTCTACTCTTAACAAAAAAATTAGCACTAAAACAATTTTTTATTTTCTAATTAGGAAATTGTTATATAATAAATTTATGTAATTTTAAAGTCGTAATTTGCGTCTTATTTTTTTCCTTGTAGAATAACCTAAATATCTTTTGACCTAATATTGTAATACTAAACTGTCCTTTTCTCTAATTTTAATTTTTATCATGCTGCTTGTTTATGTTAGCACTTCTTTGTTGTTGTTTTTTGTCCGTTTTCCTGTGATTAGTTGTATACGTTTATCTTTTTAACCACACATCTTATTCTTCGTATCGTAGTTTATAATTTCCACTCAACTTGTTTTTCTTTTCTTTTTTTACTATATTATTACCTATTATACCTCTGATAGAGCAGAAGTTTTTGCGCCTATAGATTACCTGAAAAATGGCAGATCTGTGAAACTAATACTTTCATCACACTTTAATTGGGCAACATTTTTATATAATAATATCCTTTTACACAATATATTTTTTTTGTATGCAGGAGTTAGGCCCAGTCAAAAAACGTACCAGCCCCTCAACCATACATAATACAACTAATACATTTAATACATACATACATACACACGATACATATAAATGCCTAATACTATACATAAATCGTTTACATACCTTGCACTAACTAACAAATACTTGAGTACACTCTCTCTATCTCCTCTACCCAGTACTACATCTGATACTACAGTTACAAATCACATAAAAAACTATGCATTCATAACATACATACATACAACTCAAGTATGTACATCATGAGAACATACAGTACATACATACATTACATAACATACATACATACATACCGAATTTTACTAGACGCAAGACGCTCCTAAAACACTACATACATTACAACCTTTAACGATACCTACATACATTACCATATATTCGAGTCTACAGTACACTTACCACATCACTACTTACTCCAAATCTATCCTACCATAATATCATACATACTATAACCATCACATAACATACCATTACGATATCTAACTACTCAACTATACATCTAGTCATACATCTATACCAACTCTACATATCATATACCTCTCACCATCCCACATACATCACCCCACTACATACACCATATCAATTTAAACTTACAAGTTTAACAATCACGAAACTAACACATAAATGTAAATTACCGATACAATTACCACCGTATTCATAACTCGTTAAAACATTACGAGTACCTGTGTGACATATGAGCATCCTACTGATACAATCATCCCTTATTTATTTAATAACTGTAATTACACAGCTACTCCTTCACGGTGTATTAGCGCAGATCATAGAATAATCAGAATAGCTTCATTATCTTATATGTTAAGCTTTCAATATTAAATCCCAATATCGTTCTAACACATACAACCATACAATCAATGTTGAAAAGGAGTATTGGACATTGAACTTTGAGAATATCTCCATGTTGGTATGAAAGAAGAGTATTGGACATTGAACTTTGAGAATATCTCCATGTTGGGGTGTCCAATTTATAATTTGCTCTTAGGACACCTTCAAGTAGTGTCCTTTATAATTTGGGCTTAGGACACCTAAATAATACCATAATGATTTTATGGATTGCGGCAAGATATTAGGAAACATTTCTTTTGTACCAGCAAAAAATACAGACACAAATGGAAACAGATCAACAAACTCACAAAATAAAGATTTTTTCTTTTGCTTAAAGAAAATTTAATATTCAATATGTCTTAAGATGTTCCATTAAAAGAATTAAAGATTATATAAGGAAAATGCAACAGAAACGTCATATGCAGGATAAATAATGTTACCACATTATTCTTGCTTTGTGAATTAAAGATATCATACAGTAAACGTTTGTTGCAGTTTCTATTAAGACCTGAAGCTGTGTCTCTTTCATTCCTACTGTGTCAAAACGTATAAACAATATAGCTTTTATGACCAGAAAGAAGAGAAACTTAATTTAAATTTATGTTTGTGATGATTATGTGTATTACAACTAGAAAAGTGCACAGATGTTGCAGGCCTGCCAAATTTTATATTTTTCTTTTTGTTTGATATGACTTTCAATAAATATTGAAGAATTGCTTTTATGAGAAAGTTTGAAGCTGTTTGCCACATCAAATGACCTTTTTGTACTTGTAGTGATAATTTTATGTAAAAAGAGTGATATAAACTTGGAAATACTCATATGTATTTCTGTATTCAGGAATGGAGCAAAAACAATGAAAGGTAAAGTGTATGACGCTGTAACACGAATCAAGAACTGCAAAAACTTAAATGTTAATCACAGCATTCTTCACATATGTGCATTAGTAATTAAAAGGATTTAGACACGAAATGCCGATTATTAATTTTATTAAACTCTCAACCATATAATCACGATTTTTTAAGATCTTATTTGATGATATAGGTTGTGTTCATAACACACTACTTTTACATTATTGAGAGAATGTTTGAATTAAGATGGAAAGAGAATTGTTTTATTTTGTTCATGATAAATTTCGATTATCTGCCATATGGCATAGCTATCAAGAATTGAATATTTACTAGATATTTTTACAAAATTGAATAAATCAAGTCTATCTCTGCAACGGGAAAGTGTATATTTTTCAAACCTAGAATAAAATGTTATCTTAAATACTTAAGCTGCAATACTAGATGTCAGTAGTGAAACAAAATACTTTCCATCGTTTTTCGATTTTAATGACTTTCTTCAAGAATCTGAAGTGTATTTGGAGCTTGAAATCTTCAATGATATTAAATATCATCTCTACACTTACCAGAGTATTTAACCGAGTATTTTCCAAATTTGAAGAATGAAGATAAAAATGGGGCCAAAGGTCCATAATAGTAGCTGAAATTTAACTAGAATTCTGCTTTAGTCGAAGGGTCATTACGAAAATAGTTAAAATTAGTACAAATACTTTCTAATTTTGAAAAAGTTTTTTTATTAATTTTATGGTGTAATAATTTGACTAATTAATTTTAATATCAGACAAAAAAAAAAAAAAAAAAAAAAAAAAAAAAAACAATGAGAGTGTTCCATTATTGTTTACAACAGTATATTTGTGTGATTCTGACTTTCCTGATATGAAAGCACAAAAAACTAAACATTTCAGAAATCTAAGCACTTCACCTTGGTACAATAGGTAGAGCGACAGAGTTGCATGGTACAGAGCCCTCGTTCGATCCCTCGTCCGAATTCAAGTTAATAATTACCTAAAGTAGTTCCCCTCTTAGAATAGGGCTTTGCGTCGTATGTACTTTGATATAAAAAAAAGACGAAAATATGTGCATGAAACAAACAAATTAAAACGCCTCCAAAAATCATACAAGAACAGAAAAAACAACCGGTTACAAAATAGACAGACCTCTTGGAAGGAAAAATTAGACCAAACACCGATGTGCAACGGCAATAGAGAATTTATAAAATGTTATTTGCCATTGATTATTTTATTTTACAATATAATTAGATATAAATACTTTATATTTTAAGTCTTCACATATTTTTTATATGAATTAGGTCTCATCTTTTACAACAACTTGTATTTTGTTTTATCTCATATTAAAATAAGGATGGTTAGCTACCCATCCTAATAATTAACGTATGGTTTACGTGACCAGAGGGAAAACAAGACAATTCGACACAAGAAATCCACTCGTCATCATAAACACCATTCTATGGCTCGGCAGCGTTAAACAGGATGTACAAAAAATTTCGGTAATTTGGCTCGCATTAATGTATCATTTACAATAATATAATATGAGTCAATGCACGCCCTTTAATCCAATTTTAAATATACAACCGCTTCATGTTTGATTTTCTTAAGGACTATTCTTGAATAGAATTAGAACAACAGCTTCTGAACTTTTAATTTAATATAATATAAAATAATAATAATAACAATAATATAACATGACACTCAATAAACATAATAATCAAATAACTCATAAATGACCACTAATAAATGACATAATAATATAATACTTATATTAAAATTATTCTCCTTAAGTACTAATAGTACTCATAATAATATAGTAGTAATAATTAAAGAAAAAAAGAAAATGAATGATATTTAATATAAGAATAATAAACTAATAAATAATAAAACTAATTATACATATATATATAAATCACACTAATCCAATAATAACATAAATAAATAACTAATCCCACATCATAATCATCAAAAACATAAACTACCATCACATATAAAAATTACTCGACACTAATAATTAAAATCAATACATAATACATCAAGTAGCCTAAAATAATAAAATGCAATCAACTCAAAATAATAATGGTAGAATACATCCAATAATAAATATAATAATATAATAATAAATAAGAATATTTACACATACATAATCAATACACATACTTGCACACAGTCTTATATCTACTAGCTACTAACTACTGCACAAATAATACGCCTCGAATCCACGACATCACACTTGACATCACACAATACATCAAATCTATGAATAATCACACAACGGTAATATTGTAGCTACTTACAGGTAGATCAAACAGAGAGATCGATCGCACACCACAGCACGCCCGAGAGTGCAGACACACTGAGAGAATCTGACCGACATAACTATGTTGCTGCACGAGCGTCGTATTAATATTTGGCACCTCTCTATCCGCACATACGTCAAGTTATCAATAAACTAGACTATGATCATACCATCACACGTTTACAACAACGTAGCATATATCTCATCCTATCACACACACTCACTCACACACACACGCACAACACCTGCACTCACACACAAATTATACTTTAGGATAAAATACTCTAAATTCACACACACTCACACATAATTAATAATAACTCAATAATAATAATACAATAATAAATATCAATCAATAATACACTCAAGTAATAACATAGATCAATAATCCTAATCAATACATAAATCTACATAAGCCAAATAGAGAAAAAACGAACACTAATCATCACCCTACCTACATAATAATAATTAACAATAATGAATAATCAAACAATCAATAATACATAATAATCAGATAATAATAAAAAATCCACATAACGCAAATATCACATCACTTAATAATAATAATAATAAATCAATAAAATAATAATTAATACATAATAATAAATTAATACATAATAATAATAATAATCATATAAACAATAAAAATTCACATAAGAATACAGTCCAATAATACAATCAATAATCGAACAACTCCACACATCCAATAATACAATAATCAATCCATTAATAATAACTCATATAAATACATAATAATAATAATAAACACATATACAACAACAAGACTACTCAACTCATACATAATCAACTTAAATCCAATAATAAATATAATAATAATACATAATAATACATAATAATGAGTAAATAAATAATCCAATAATGAAAATATAACTCAAATAATAATAATAGCATGGACAAGGTTATCAATAAAGAAACATAATAATAAAGAAAATAATAAGCAAGGCACCGTTTACTCAATCCACACTCACACAAGCGATCGATAATAAAAATCACTAATAATAATTAAAATAACTACATAATCAATACAATAACAACAGTAATAAATACTAATCAATAATAATAATTAATAATAAATACAACATCAATAAAACAATGAGGTAAATCCCAGACATAATTAGATCGAACGCCCATACCACATAAACTCACAACTAAACATAAATTCCACACTACATAAACCATGCAACTCATCCAACCCATACATGAATAATCAATCACACATAACCATAAATCAACTAACAATCTAATACAATAACACATCAAATAAATCCACACAATACTAACAAACTATCTAATCCCATACCATCAAAAAAATAATCACAATAATAATAACACACAATACACTGCCACCCCCATAATAACATACCCCCATCAACTAATAAATCAGCACATAATACACTACAACCATAATAACAAACATCCAAACCCATCCCAATAACAATATAATCCAATAATAACATACAACTAAGAATAATAATAATTAATAAAATAATAATAACTAGGGAGAAAAAACAAAAGAACAACATAAGTCAACAATATATCTTCATCCGATTTTTATCAACTACTCTTAAAATCCGACCTCTAATCAGGGAAAACCGCCCAATTCAATCACTCCATTCAAGAAGCAATCATAATGACAATAAATCCAAACTCATAAATTTATCTTATAACGATATAAATAATACACCATAACCCAAAAAAAATATCACAATAAAATATAACAAAAAAAAATACAAAAAAAAATAAATACCCATATTAATTAATACATATAATAGATAAACTACACCAAAAAAAAATAATTAAATAAGAATAGAGAAAACAAAAAATTACGCCCCCCCCTCAGAATAAAGAACTAAAAGAAAAAAAGGCCATAATAAATAATAAGAAATAAAACGATACATTGTCAGTAAGCACGTCAAGATATTATATATTTTAAATAAAGATGGATCTATTGTTTACTACGCTACTTGAAATGAATGAAAAAAGATTTAGGAAAGTTTTATTGTATTGATCATCTCATATGAATAAATGTGTATACAAAATGTTCAAAAATTTGTTTTAAGAGATGGGTCAAGTAGAGAATGTGTTCAACCTTGTAGTATGTTTAAGATTGGGAAAGTTATTTAATGGCAAGAGGGATGATTCATGAAATGAAGAGTTTCGTTGTGTAGGGGATCAAGTATGATAAAATGGGTCAACTGAAAACTATTTATAATAACGTGATTGAATTGGGTTCTGTGTAAGGTGAGTGCCGAGTTTTGTGAGTCAAAGGTGAGTTCATGTTTGTGGTATTAGGTAATAGTGGAGTCTAGGTGAGAAATCATTAGTTTTCGCCAGATGATAGGAGGACGGTGCAGTAAAACAAGGGATTATTTATATACACATTGAGGGAAATGTTATTGAAGGATGATAAGTTGGAGGTTGAAAATACGTTTTAGAGAAGATGTGTTAGAGTGTAGGTGGTTAGTCTTAGAGATGTAGAGTAAGGATTTAATAATTTGATATGAGGGAGGATTAATGAGGGTTAGAATGGCGGTAATATAAGAAAAAAGTGTTAATGGGGGGAGTGGTAAGGGGGTTATAAAATTTCTTTTTATGCTTGTTTGAGGGAAGTGAGATATTTATGTTTTATATAGGAGATATGAGGTTTTGGTGAAAGTAGTTAAAAATATAGTTGAATTCAGTCTTGTAGGAAGGAAGGAGAGCGAAATTCGGAGGGCTCCTAAAGTAAAAAGGGAAGTTAAAAAACACGCTGATTTGTTCGAGATAAATATGAGTATTATATTTTATGTGGGCAAAAATGGAAGTTAAACATAGTAAGTAAATATTAAAGTTGAGTGGTGGTAGGCGAAGAAGGAGAATACCAATTGAGGAGTGGGAAAACGGGGATGAAGAGGGTAAAAATTGGTTTGACGGACATAAAAAACGTGATATAAGCAAAGTGGGGACTGATGCGGTATAATTACCCATTATTTAAGTAGATAAGGTGGAGAAGCAGAGGAAAACAAAAGGGGTGTCAAGGAAAATGTAGGAACGGGTTATTGGTTGTGAGACGTACAAGGATGAGATAGATACTAGAAAGTGTAGGAGACGAAATGATGCTGTTAGCGGAAAGGTGGTAGAGCAGGATGGTACGTAGAGGGGTTGGATAGGTAAGAGGTAAGATATGAGTAGACGGAGTTGCTGGTTTAGAAGGTGTGGAGACAAAAAGTATCAGTCTAACTATGACATGGAGAGACCGGAGGTGTGTGTTAGAGAGAAGAGAGCGAGGAAAATGAGTATGTTCTGAGTATGAAGAAATGTTCTATTCAGTTTCATGAAAAAGGTTCAGGTGACTGAGGATAGCGAGAGAGAAGGCGGGAGGTCCAGTGCTTAGCGTCTGACGTTTGTGTGTAAGTCGGATAGAGATAATATGATAAATGGAAAGAGAGTTGAGCTGTTTCCAGACGAGCCAGTAATATTAATGTGTCGCTAGAAGAGCTAAGGGAGCAGATGGGTGGTAATCCAAGAGTGTAGGTGTTTTCGTTAAAATACCTTTCTAAGTAAGAGATGCGTGAATGGGACAGGTCACGGAGGTGGAATAGAAAAGAAGGTATGACAGCAAAACTAAGGATGTTATCTGATTGTTGAGGGAGTTGATGTGTGTATAATGGTTGAATAAATCATCGCGCGTATATATTTAACGAGAATAAACACGAGAAGCGGATAGTGGTCCAAGCTATAAAAGCCTGACGTCTGTATCTGTGCCAAAAACAAAGAAGATAGATTGAGAAAACTACAGAAGTTTGTAGTATAAGATGAGGGCTAGTCGATAGGAGGAGCTGTTGATTGTGTGAGTGGATAGTTGTTGGGCGAATGCCATCAAAATATAAGGTGTAGAAGTAACGCAAAGCAGAAGAGCGCTAGTTTTAACGGTCAGGCCAAGATGGAGAATTGGGGGTGTGGGGGAAAATCTTAAGATGTGAGGAGACGGCAACAGGGAAAGGTCGAAGGCCGAATAATCTCTGGTAGGTAATCAGTGATGGTGGGCCCGCAGCGGAGAAACCTCTGAATGTGGGCGGCTTTAATATTTATACAGCAGTGTAGACAATAAGAACACCTACATACCAATGCAAGCCTTATAACGCTGTGACATGGGCATTATGAATGACATTAGCAGATAGATTGATAACGTACTCCACAATCCTCAACGGGCACCAAATAGAGACCGGCGGGGAGGTAAGTATAATAAATATGAAAAATAAGGACAATGCAACCAATAATCAGCCTAGCTCCATACGGCTGACATAATGGGCTCGTACGGCCTTACATAGTAAGATAAAGATATATATAGTAATAATAGAGATATGATAGTATATATAAGTAAGTTAGATATTATAGATATAATATAAGTAATATATATATTAAATATATTAAGTATTAGATATATAGATTGAATCCAAGTACGGTAATGATAAGAATCGCTTTCGACAGACGCGTCCTTCATCTACGAGGTATAGACACCGAAGGTACAATCTTGTAGTAGTCTAGAACGCAACCCAAGTGCGTAAGAGAAGCGTTTTTAAGAGACATATAAGTAAATTAGTGCTGAAAATTTAAATTAGTTGTATGGTTGAGCTCCGCTATTAGCGATTGCTGATTCCTAGGTTGCAAGATCAACATAATTGTTTAAAATTATTAATATGTAAATATATATTATTTAAAAAGTAATTTTTTTAAAAAGCTTTTTTAAATGGCGTCAAAATATGTAGTTGAGCGTTAAAAGATGTTATGCAAAATGGAAATCAAAAGGATAGTCTAAAACTCATTTACACGAAAATATATTTCGTATTTTAGTAAAACAAAAATATAGGTTTATATTTTATTATAGTGAATTATGTGCAAATATGGTCTAATTTATTGTAGTTTACGAGTAAATAATATCTGTTATTATTAGGACTATAAATTAATTTTTGCATAAGTAATATGGAAATTAGTAGATGACTGATGATAAATCGCGACTACATTTAGAGTCTTCTATAGTGTTTAGTAGCTATCAGAGGAAGATATCCCTGTATCTGGCGACCTTCTCTCGTCTTGCTTGGCTGCGAACTAACATCTCTCGTCTACTGCTCACTCGTCTCATCTCTCTCTCTCTACATCTATCTCTAACTGCTCGTCTCATCTCCATTCATAGCGTCTGCTCGTCTGTCGAAATCGACTCTACATCTCTCGTCTCTCAATCCTCTAACTCTACATCTACGGTCTCGTACGACTCAGATGAGGATATAAATTAAGACCAAGTGTCGCGATGAAGCAGGGTGGGTTCGAGTAGAAAAGTCTAATTAGAAGTGTTAATAGGGTGTGTTATATGTGTAAGGTGTGAGACATAGAAGGTTATGGCTAGCGTGACTCGTGGTTAAAAAGAAAAGTTCAGAGGCTAGAAAAGGTGGGGGGCAGTGTAGATAGGGTAAAATGAGAGAGAGTGGTGAGCTATTATAGTCCAAAACTTAACACAAAGCAATAGCTGTTTTTAAACACCAATACTAGTAAGGAGAAAGCCGAGTACGTGAGCTGAAAGAACGGCAGATTGAATAATGCGCGCAGCAGGAGGTTACCCGATTAGAGGGGAGGGAAAGGCGAAACCGCCTACTAACGAAAGAGCTATCCGTCTCGAGCTGGTTCAAAACCTGTGATAGTTCGACTGGGTTGCGTTACCAAAAGCGGCGGGTATGATAACATGAAAAATTCTGATGATGAAGAGATACGTGGACTGCGAAAACTTTCCAACGGCAAAACACATAAAGCTCATGCACTGGGTCGCGAACGTTAAAAGGATTTTTGAACGGATATAGAGACACGGCTAGAGATATCATAAATACAAGAAAAAGCTTCCCATATTAGGAAGGTAACTAGGATAAGACGACCGACCGTGTACCAGACCTAGAGCGAGAGATTGGAGAGACAAGAAGAGTGACTAAAATAAACAGGATAAAAAGAGGTAAACAAGTAGCTACATACAAATTAAGCCTCATGATATATATATATATATATAGGGTATTTAGAGGGCATAATAATAGATAAGAGTATATTGGACCAGTGAGTTAGGAGGTAGGAAGTGATACTACAGGAGTATGTCGATAAGGTACATATGGCGGGGTAAGGATGATAGTCCTAAGGAACAATAATAGAAGACTAGAGAGAGAGATATATATAATTATATAGAGAGAAATAATATATAGATAATATATATATCTATATAATAAGTATATATAGATATATATATATATATATAAGGGTATGTTAACGTGAACAAACATAAAACGAGCAGGCAGTAGAGGTATGGCGCAGTGAGAAGCGGTGGTGGCGCCATTAACCAACAAGGATCCGTAGATCGAAACTACGCTCTGCTAAAGTGAAATGTATTTCATAATTCACTGGATTGACTGGATTGAAATGTCGATCAGGATGTTACGATATAGATATTATATCTTGAAAATGGATCCAATTGTGTTACTGGGAATGCTTTTTTTAAGAGGATTAATATGAATAGTGTATTGCAGTGATATAATAATTTTATTTACTCTTTCTACGGATAATTCGACTTAGATGCAATAGATGGTTATAATGCTTTAAGCTTTTATGATAAAATAATGTATGAAGGATTTGAGCCAAAAATGAGAAATATTAGAAGTTAAATAATGGAAATTACCAAAAGGTAAATTAGGTATGTTGCTTCAGTTAAAAGATGTTAAATACGGCGTTTAAGATATTATTAAGTTGTATTTATATCATAGCTGTTAAAATGAAAAACAAGTAAAATCTTTATAACAGATTTCATATAATTACGATTTTATAACATCAGGGAAATACTGAATGTACATCTTTTGCTGTGGTAATAATATCAGGTATTTTTCATTGCGAAACTCAGAAATTTAAGAAGGTACACAAAACGCTAAAAGAAAAATTTTCTTCAAGAGTAAATCTAACGTATTCTATTAATGTGAAACGCGGTTTAAAAAATTACTTTTTAAAACTTCATTATTTAAATATTATATATATTGTTTAAATCAATTTATTTTAATAATGACTTATACGACTTCACGCCTTAAAAGCGGGAAGCAACCATAGACTAATTTTAATATTATAAGCATTAAATTTTACCTAATGTCACTTAAACGCTCCCTACGGCACTGAGGTTGCGTCTATGACACTAAAGATGTTGCACGGGTTTACCTCGTAACCGTAGATGATAAGTGACCTTCTGGTGAAGCGATTTATTCAATCTATATTATTAAGATAATATATATAAATATATATATAATATATATATATGTATATATATATAATAATATATATAGATATAATATATTATATATATATATGATAGTATAATATATATATATACTAATATATATATATTAATATATATATATATTTATAGATATAATATTATAATATATATATATATTAAGATATAATATATATATAGTATATATATAATAGATATATATATATATATAATATATATATATATAATAGATATTAATATTATTATAATATATTATAAGATATATTTATTAATAATAAGTATATTATTAAAATTACAGTTGAGATTCAGATGGATTAGGATATAGATATATAGTGACTTATAGTATGTTCATGGGGTAAGTGACCATAAATTAGAGTACTAACATATATTAATATTATAATATAATGTATAATATTAGTATTTATATTAATATAATAAAAATATGATATATATATTAATAATAGATATATATGAATATAAAAGAATGAGTAATAGAGATAGATATATATAGATATAGAATATATATATATATAATATGAAGAGATATAGAGCCTAAGTTATAAGATATTAGATATATAGTAATAGTATTATTAATATATTAAATATATAGTATATAATAGTAATAGATAAA
>JABUQX010026136.1:0-41095 GCA_015478945.1 Trachelipus rathkii
GAATGAATATGTTATATATTAGAAACGTGGCAAAATATATGAATTTTAATGAGCTCGCTGTGACTTGAAACAAAGATGTAAAAGGTAAAAGGAAACCGAAAAAATGAGTGGTGTGGTGGAAAGGAAAATGGAGAGAGAAATGAGAAATATCAATGGAGTAAACAATTACTTATAGTAATAAGTGAACTTTAATTGAGTAAACTACAAGATAATAGCCATAATAATAGTATAGAAATCAATTTTATGAGTAATTGAATCTGAATATGAGCAATAGTAAACTAATAGAATAATAAATATTCTAAAATGAGTAATTATAAATATATAATAGTAATTTGAATAATCCAAGTAAAGTGATACATCAGAGATTGATATGTGGAGTATATCGTGCTTGTATAACTTAATCAGTGTCCATACATTGAATGGAAATAAATGATTTAGAAATAAATATATCAAGATATATTTATTATATAAGTATTAAAATATATATCTGAATAAAAATGAATAATTAGATTATATAATTTAAAGGAGAGATAATAGATGGAATGAGATAGATAAGATATGAGGATAAATACTAGCATAAATTCAATAATAAATCGATGAGATTAATAATGTAAGTTGATAGAGTAGATAATAATAATGAAAATAATCATAAATAAATAATTGGCATCTTAAATAAATAGAAAATATGAGGTTAATTAAATAATAAATCATAAAAGAAAAAGAATGATGAGAATAATATAAATATAATAACATAAATGTGAAGTAACAAATTGGGCAAAGATTGACG
Organism: Trachelipus rathkii; assembly: GCA_015478945.1. Taxonomy (NCBI): domain Eukaryota; kingdom Metazoa; phylum Arthropoda; class Malacostraca; order Isopoda; family Trachelipodidae; genus Trachelipus; species Trachelipus rathkii. The sequence continues at coordinate 788 of JABUQX010026136.1, forward strand.
GATAATGTGATAATAATAATATATGAGAAGAAAGAAGAGAAGAGAAGGGAGAGAGAGAGAGTGAGGGAGGAGAGAGAGAGAGAGAGAATAATGTATATATATATGTAAGTATATACATATATTAAATGAATGAATGATATAATTAATTGTAATAAATAAATGAAATATATAAATAATTGAATTAATAATAATAATACATAGATAATTGATATATTATCAATTAATATATTATAAATAGTAACAACCAAAATAAGAAGTAAAATAAAATAATCAATTAATAATATTATATGTATAACATAAAACAATAATAAATTAGACAAGAATGAATGAAGAATAAGATCAATAAAAAAAGAATTAAAAATGAAGAAATTAAGAACAAGAAAATAATCAAAAATAATAGAGAGAGCGAGAAACTAAGTAAATAATAACATAAAACGTGGAATAGAAAATGAAAAAACAAATAGAAAAATATTTAAGTAATCCTGTGTAATTTATATCTAACTCAATATTGACCTTTTGACCAAAGCAAGATCTCTATAGTTCTGAAGATTATTATTAGTACTATATATATATATTATATGTTCAATAAATCATATATAATAAAAGGGCATTTTATAATGTGCTATATATAAACCATATACACGTATATACGATATATATATATAATTATCACTATATATTATATAAATCGCAGAGTAAAAGTATCATGATTAGAGTTTACTGCCTGAGTATCGTTAACCGTGAGTGAGATGTTATATAGTAATACATAGCGCTCATGTAGCTTATAGACAGCATTATTTATTACTTGATTTCTTGTTGAACAATTTAGCTTATGTGCTTATAATAACTTCTAGTTATAGCCAGTATAATAACAATTAGGGGACGGGCAATAAGCTTTACTATGTACAGAGAAAAGCCATGTACCTTGACCTCCTTAATTATAAGAGCAGGGATAATGTTTAGTTTATTGAGAGAGTGAATGTTACGCAGCAGATATTTAGAAAATAACCTATAATAATATACGATATTATACGTACTACTTAAATATCAATCTATGCACTGAGCTTGATGAGGATTGCCAACCATAGTCCTGATGGAGCGACGTATCTGGAGGTATAGTATTTTAGTAGTACTTATTCTTTATGATGAGTAGGATAACGAGACGTAAAAAGATAAAGGTCTAACATCACCTCACGCCTTAGATATTTAATCATCCTGATAGAAGTTTAGTCTTCCTAGCTGTATACACCTAAGTGCCGTTTCTTCCTCTGCGATTAATGGTCAGTATCACATTGATGCTAAATCCCATAATTATACAAGCAGTCATAGTATATTAAGGCAGAATATAATGAATGTCAAAAGTATTAATTTTAGTATAAAACTCGTGTATTGTTGCTACAAACCAAATCTGCTGCACTATGAGACTAGCACAAATAATTATCACTGCATGCGTCACGTATATAAGGAGCGATCATAAGGCAAACGTAGCATTTTGTGCGTCTAGATCCAATAAGAGAAAAAGACCTATTATATCCGATTCCACCGATGTATCACTACTTCATTGTGTGCTACAGGAATTATTATTACAGAGTGTCACTATAAAAACTAAGATACAAGTATAATCTAATAAATGTAAAAAGTCAAGCTTAGTGATTGTCCTTGTAACTACATTAACAATAAACTGATTATTTTGATACTTCAATACGAGAGCGATTGAGAGACTGTTTCACTTCTGAGAGTCAGATCAATAGACACCATCATCACTTTCTATGTCCGTTCATACTGATGCCGAGTGAGTGCGTGCGTTATATCTTATAAACCCGCATTCTCGGTCTATATGTATGGTTTGCAATTGGAACAATTAATAAACGTGTTTATCACGTGACGAAGCGTGAAAATAATATTTGGTATCATGATGCTCCTTTGTCGGCATTACTCGCCACTGTCTCCTACTATTTCTTATTTTGCTGCGCGCCATTGTTTAAATAACTTATAGATTGGTGTAGGTAGTAAGGTATGTCTAAATGTACAGAGATTGAAAAGATCACTAGACTGAAAAACCTTGTGTTAGATAATGGCATAGTATGTGTTTGTGTGTAATATTTAAATCATTATCTAGAGCGGACTTAGAATGGGTATTATACTCGCGGATCAAATCTAGATGAGATTTATACTTACATTAGAAAAGGAGTTAATAACTTAAGTGTGTGGGCTGATGTTCAATGATGCGAAAGCCACTACGAGAGTAAGGTACAAAGTGTAGACAAAATTAAGACGGTAGAGACAATTAATGTGAAGCAAGGTAATAAGGCCGATTTTGATTAGTTGAATGAAAGAAGCAACTCCTGCAGTACAAAATCCACAGTTGAAATATGAACAAATCTAGGGGAGCAATCAATGAATGGATACAGCGTAGAGTATACGCATTGGCATAGAGTAGTATTGTGGATGTGCTAAAGTAGGAAGTAATTATGTTAAGTTGAGTGATGGAATGAAAAGTGATCTGCGGTTAAAGAAGTAAATGACATGAAAAGGATGAACCCCACACTGATCGAATTCCGCCTATCAGGCGTGGAACTAGTCACTCGCGAGGCTCTAATACGGAACGCCTAGGAGCTTGAGACTAAATGCGGACTAGAGCGCGATGCGACATATCGCACTAAATTAGGCTCATAATGATGGAAGGTGCGAGGATAACAAAGCACAGAGAAGGAGATACTACTATCATATACGTTCCCTCTATCTCGATCACCGAGTATCTCAAAGACCTGCTCTTGGTCGACGTTAAACGAAGAATAACCACGACTAAGCTCTTCAACACTGTCCTTTCGCCCGAGTGCGCATGTGCCCTCATCCATCTCTACATCATACACCTTGCCCTCACAGCTAGTAGAATGGAATGAGTAAGATAAATTAATGTGATAATTATATAAATATTAATATATATATATCATTAATAATTAATATATCATTAATCATAATTATTAATATATATATATATACTTTAATTATATATATACTATTAATTATATATATTAATATAATAATATATATTAATTAAAATATATATATATATATTATATAATATTATATTATAAATATATTATATATATATATATTATAATAAGTATATATATATATATTTAGTTGAGAGATTAAAACCAAACACGTTTTGCGAAGGTAGGTTATATTATATCAAATGTATAGAGGGATGAATTGTAACACGGCATATAACTCAGAAATCTAAGAAATTGAGCATCGCATTATTAATTACATGGTGCGTCTCTGTCTCAACTCTATTAGGCTGCGTTAGCGATAATTACTTCACACACTCATCTCCAGGCAACATATTCTAACCACCCATTTATCCATCAATACTCATATACACATGATTAAAGTACACACCCCACTTCTAGATAACAACCTTATCAACATCCCTAACTACCCATATTCCTGTGAGTGTCGGCGGGAAAAGAATGGTTATAACCCACACAGAGATCACGTAATGAATTCACTGCAGTGCTCCGATAGAAAAAAAGAGTACACATCATTTAAGGTCCCGGGAGTAGATTCTGGTGTGGGGTATACTCTTGTTCGCTCTGTATTCTTTTTTACACGTAACGCTATACACTTTTCTACTGTTGCTTGAGAGAAAAGGTCACAATTTATTCATGCAAGCTATATAAGCCTCGGATGTATGGGTCGAGTTATCTCTCGTACACGACGGAACCGTATCGTAGGAACTTATTTACGAGCGTTCGAAAAATTCATTGGTAATTAATAGTCGCTACGGTGCGTTCGATTACACGATAGGATATAAATCATCTCTCGAAGCAAAGCAGTTACTCGTCAGAGGAATTCAGATAATGGGTAATGTAATGCGAGAATCCTCCCTCAGAAGTAAAGGAAGAGAGATCGCTAGAGGGGAAAGTTCTGTAGAAGCGATGTAATGTAATAGTGTGTAAGTAATCTTTCTTTAAGATCTCAAGATTAACTTTATTATAGTCCATAAGCAGTGTGAACATGATAGATAATAGTTATTAGGACTTTTAAAACACTAGTTAAGAGTTTTGTCCTAGTAGGTGTTTAGAAAACAGTATGAGCGAGAATGGTCGAATTAGTACGTAACATTATTTGAGATAGATATTTAAATCTATGGTTGTATAGGTAGGACTAGAACTTGTAATAATGATTGATATAAGTGTTAATAGTGGATGATGTTACCATATTTCAGTTTTAGAGGGTTTATAGTAATGTGGTATGTACAGATCAAGAGGAGATCTATAGTTTTAGTTGTGGTTGATCTCTATTTTAAACCATGCTCTTATGTATTTAAGGTTCCAGAGATTACTTGAGGAGTGGCTTATGGTCATGGTATAAGCGTGCACGGTCTAGATATGAGTCGAATTTATACGAAAAGGAAATATTAGGCTAAATATTAAGTAAGTGAGAAGTAAGTGAGCAAAGACTAAATTAAATGAGTTATAAGTATTAGTTATAATAAGTCGCTTCATGTCATATATAGTAAGTTTTCGTTATGGTTACTATGAAATTGTATTTAAAGTTACCGAATATTAAGTTATGACGTATTGCCGGTTGTTAACTGTTACAATATTACTGTAGGGTTGCAAGTAATTAGATAGGAGCTATTCATTTATTTGTTAAGTTAGTGTCTTTTTTAAAGGGTGTGGTGTGGTATTGTTGCTTATAAATTAGTGTATATTAATTTATTTTTAGAGGATTTATATAACTATTAGCGATGAGTTATGGTATAAATATACGTAAGTAGTTGATTGATAATGATCTGTTAAAGTGTAATAAAGAGGCGGTATATTGTAATAACTTAAAGGATAAGCAATATTAAAAGGAGATTTATATTAATAAGAGTAATAGAATGCTGTTGATAAGTTTAATATATATGAATAGAAAGTGGATAAATAGTATATCTTTTTAAAGTATAGTGTGCATACGTATCTAAGTGAGATATAATATGAAACAGCGTATAGGTTTACGAATATATGTAAGAGCGAGTAGTATTATGTAATGATTAGGAGGTTATATAGATATGATAATATTGTGATAGACATAAAAGGTGAAATGATAGAGCTCTTCTTTGGATAGTGAGAAAGCGCTCGAAAGGGTAGAATATGATATATGAAGGAGTCTGAGCTTAGGATATAATTACGTAGGTGATGGTACTGTTTTTTGTATAGTGATTAAATGTATTAATTTGAGTTGTAGGTGGGAATGTATGTGGATATAGAACGACTTTTTATCAGTATAAATCTTGTACACAAAATGATTTGTATATGAGAGAGAGTATATATATATATTATATTGATTGTTAGGTGAGTTTATTATAGTAGTATAGTCGCTTTGTGATGATGTTGTAGGTATTTGATGTAATGATGCTATTTAGAAGAATAGATATATTAGGGGTGAGTTTGTGTAGGTTGATGGGATGTGTAGATAGTATGTTATAATAGAGGAGATAGTTAACAATTAGTAGTAGGAGATTTGGAGATTAAATAGTTTAGAAGATATGTTAAAGTGTTGATTGCCGTCGGCTGCTAGTGCGTATCTCTCGTGAGTGAGTAGCTAATTGAGAAGTATTCTATGGATGCTCATATATAAATGGTCTAGTATTATATTATGTATTTGACATATGGTTCTAATTAGATAGGCGTAGATATAAGTGCCGAGTTAGTAATATAGGTTATGGTATGAAGTATAGGTTAGTTATTGGATAATTTTATTGGGGTATAGAGTTAGCGATTACATGTGAGTAATGTTTGTGAGGGTTTAAATAAAGTGTAAGAGCGTGTTATTATGTGTTTGTATTTATTTACGATTGGTAGTAGATAGATTTATTGATATGGATGTGATGCCGTATTTGGTGGGTATGTGTGGTATGGTTGGGTGTGTAAGTATGAGTTCTATGTTATTCGAGAGGGTATATAGTAGCGCTATAGGTGTTATTACCTCTATATTATGATATATTATAGGTATAGGTATATATGATTTTGTGTTACGTTGGGGGTGATATGTTTATGTGGCTATATTATATAGATAATTTATAAATTAATATGTATGTGAGTACTGTATTAATGAAGTTAATTGTGGGTGTGAGTTTTTGATATGCCAGTATATTTAGTTAATAGGAAGGTTGGAGAGGAGTATATATAGTCCGTATGTGTAGTAGAGAGGTATAATTTTGTGTATAGGTAGTATGTAGGGAGATAAGAGTTACGTCATGTATTACCTGATTATATCTATTAGGGTTTTGTGAATGAATATCAAAGTCGATATAGGAGTGGAGTTTAGAGAGTAATAGTGTTGTAGTTATAAACCCTAATAATATCTTTTTAGACTCATGAGACTGAGTCAACATAACATCTTGTATTAAATTAGATTCCATTACTGTATTAAGAGTAAGTTAAATTTAATAAAATATATATTTATATGGTGTTATTTTATTAGTATATTTTAGTGGTATTTTATGTTTATAAAGTGAATATATTTACTTTTATATTGCAGAGAGCAGGCGTATATTGATATTAATAAGATATATAGGGAATTCTTTTTATGTAGCATGTTAATGAGTTAGAGATTATATTAATATTTAGTAATGGTGAGTATCGCTTCAGTATTATTAGGATGATATATTATATTTCAAAGAGTTATGTTATATTATATTTAGTTATCTGGTATAAAGTGTAAAAGAACGTATGGTGTATATAAGATATATATATATATATATATATATCATATTGGTTATGAGTTTTATAGTAGATGAATATTTATATGCGAGTGAGAGTACACTAGGAGGGAGTTGCTGTTATTGGTAGCATTATTGCATTGGCAGTAATTTACCACGTTATGTTATTTAATAGGAGGTGAGTATTATGCTGTAGAAACACCGGAAAGGCTACAGAGTGATGGACAGATATAGGAAAGTGAGAGGTTTATTATGTATTAGTATAGTAGATTTGAGTAATTGTATTTATTTAATTGGTGTTATAGATAGAATGTGAGATAGAAGTAGAGAGTTTTTTTGATATATTATGTGTTTGGGATAAGAGAGTTTAGTTAAAGGTTCTTACGTTTTTATTACTATATTTTAGTTTTCTTTTATTTGTATTATAATACCAATTATTAGTGGTAGTACCAGGAGTATTATTATTATATGAGTATTTGAGTTCTGTATTATATTATCGTGTAGATATTTTTTACTAGTAATAGATTGATAGAGTTTGATATTTAGAGATATTGAATTAGTAGAATGTAGAGATGGTTTAGTGGTCTAGAGGATGTTGTATAAGTGATGAGGGAGTTATTGAAGAGTAATAATCTTAGTATGAATTATTTTATAGTAATTAAGTAGTTAGTATACTAATTTGTTATATTGAGAGAGCGTACAGTTTACCTTCCATTGGTGTAATTTTGTTTAAGATTGTGAGCAGGCTGTGAGTAGTCTTAAGTGGTATTGAGATACTAATATTTTTATTTGGTATGTTTGTTTGGATGATGTGAAGGGAGATCTGAATTATAATAGCCATTGATTGACAATGTACCACATTATTATAATTAGAATGGCATTTTGAGGTTTAGGTATCTGCTTAGTTAATTCAATTAATTAATTCTGAGTTGGTTGAAGTGAATTGTAAATTAGGACATATTCTGAGTGTCATTATTAGTAGTCTGAACTTTATACAGTTATGTATGGTGTATTTATTTTTTGATATCATAATTGAAATCGTCTTTGTGTAGTTGTAGGTATGTGATCAGATCTAATATGTTTATCAGTGTATATTATTAATTATTTATTAGATTATGTATATAGATGTATGTGGTATCTGGATATATATTATCAGGTATAAATAGGTTAGTAGAGTATTTATATTATCGTGGTTTTTGTTTATATTTAGGTTATGATCTTATGTCTATAGTATAGTAAGTTAGTAGGGATGTGATGATTGTATAGGGAGGATTATAGATGGCTATCTAGGTATGTAAAAATAATAGGTGAGTGTGCGGGTAGGTTATTGTTGCGTTAGTTTTTGTTATGAATAAAGATTTTATTAATTTTATAAAGAAAAGTTTTAAATTCGTAATATGTTGTATTAATTACGTATTAATTGTAGAATATCAGAAGTTGGCCAGATGATGGTGGTTGTAAAGGGTATGATTTAATATTATTAGTGGAGTGAGGGAGGGATTATTTAATATTAAATTGATGTGATGGATATAGGAGATATATGTTTATGTGAGTATTATTATTGAAGATTATAGAATGTGGGTAGGTTATATATATTGATTATATTATAAGTAGTGTATTTTTGCTGGTGCCCACCTCTAATTGATATATACGGTATATAGTAGTATGGTTGCTATAGTATGTTCGTAGCGATATATTTATAATTGGTTAATAGGAATGCTCTAAAACTTTCGAATCTTGGTCCACTGTTTTTTGGTTATCGCATTGCATCAGTTAGTAGTGAAGTTGTTAGTATTTTTCGACAGATAGATGAATATATGTTTTTAAAAAGCTGATTTATTGTTGCCTTTTAGATTATTTATTATGAATTATTCTCATTCTCTTAATTATTTATATATATTATCATTCATGTTTCTGAATGATTTAGTCACCAAATCCACGTTAGCTATATTCGTGATATATAATAAATGTTAGCAATATAGGTATTCTCGATCAGCGGAGATGAACTGAAAAGGGAAAACTTCTCTTTCAATTGCAAATAGGATGTAAATTATGTCTAGCAGTCTCGCGTATCATCGAACGTACGCAGCTGCTGGGAAAGTTGCATATATATCTATAGTAGCTCGTAACGATTCTGAGATGTGATTAAGCAGTAAGTATCTTTTTTTTCAAAAGTAAAAATTTTTATTTCTCGTTACTAAAAGTTTTGGTTATGTATAAGCGAAGTTAATATTGATAGAGTGTAAATATGAGAGAGATAGTTAATTATCTTTGTTAGATGATTTTTTCTGTGTTATTAGAGATTGACAGAAAAAGTGAATGTGCCAGCGAGAGAAAGATGCTTATTTAAGGATATATTGTGTTCATTTAGCTGGTCGAGGATAATGAGAGTAGTAGTTACATACCCACGTTTGTCTTCGTCTCCTGTTCTCTCTCTATTGAGCGGGTTTGTTGCTTCGTCTCGCTGCTCGTCTGCGCTAATGATTCGAGCGAGAAGGATTCTCGGACTTAGGTGGTGCATGATATGAGATATGGGAGTAGGTTGGCGGTGCGTCCTCTGTTCGTCCTTCTATCTCGGTCTCTCGATGGTCTCTTTCGTATCTTGGTGCCGTTGCGCTCTCGTCTCTCTCTCTCATCTACTTCAATGTCTTCGTCTTGCTCTCTCTCTCTCACTCTATGAAATTCGCTATAAGATGAACAACAGCGAATACCGTAATACAATAACAATCGAGCATGGCGAGATTAGTATCGTAATTTATTTATACGAATCAACTCGAGACACCAACTTATATATTATATAAGATTAATGACATTACATTGATGAGATAATATATAGAGTTAGCTGAGTAGTGTACATCTTTATCGTTGTTCCAATTCTATAAATTTGTCTTCTCATATGTACCTGGATGATGCGTGTTGCTTCCCGCGTTCAGCTATGTCTCTCACTGCTGAGAGCTCGAGACTACACGTCTTGATATCTAAGAGGTGATATATTATCAACTGTTACTGTTATATAACTCTAGATCTAACTATTATACAATATACATATGATACTTATATAATAATTATATATTTATATATAATAGTAGTTATAAATACATATAATAGTAGGAGTATAGTATACGGTAAATAATAGCTATTATATTATTTCATTAGGTGCTGTGTGTGTGTGTGTGTGTTTGTGTGTGTGCGTGTGTGTGTGTGTGAGTGTGTGTATTTTTTGAGCTCGCGAGTATGTATTAGCCAAATTTTCTTTGAAATTATTAAAATCGGTTTCGATGTACATTACATCAATTTGACTGAGTTGAAGTTACAGAAAGATCCGAAACCCTTTAAAAATGTAACGTTTCATTTCTTAAAAGAATTTGCATATGGAGGAATTATGAAGATGTCTTTACAACTTTTCAAATTTTTATATTTAGTTTACTCGTATCAGTCCAAATTTCAAAATTTGGCAAAAGATATTTTCATTCTTGCAGTCAAAAAAAAGGAACTATGATTAAAGATTATATTTTTTTCCATTAAGAATGTTGTTGTTAACAGTAAATCAATAAAAAATAATTTTCTATGTGCTTCAACTATTTTAGATCTGATATTATTAGTTGTTCTGGTTTGAATAAGGACAAAATGAATGGTTCAATTCTGATAATTTAACTTTTAAAAGTATAATTTATTTTTCAACAATATCATAAGTAATTATTAACAAATTCTCTTTACTGATCCAAATTTATGTAAATTTCTTCTACTTTTAAGACATATTAAGTTGTATAGATTCTTTGATGAAGATTAACATCAACTAATAGTCATTAATGAGTTTTGTATTATTTTCATCAATTTACTTTTAGCAGGATTTCAAGGTAAATTCCTGATCCACACAACCTTGACCATCTCTAAAACCACATTTTTCTTCCCCAATCTGATTATTCGTAATATATTTACTTTATCTATTAGTATTCGTTTATAAATTTTACCTACGGTACTTTAAAAGCTTATTCCTCTGTAATTTGAATACTTCTATTTGTCACCCTTTACCTTATAAATTGAAACAAGACAAAAGTCTTGCCATCTTGTAGTACCTCACACTTTTACCAGCAAACATTGAATAATCGTAACAATCCCTCCACGATACTGTTACCTCCCATTTTCAACATTTCTGCTTCTATGGCATCCAACCTTTAAGATTTTCCTCCTTTTGATTTCTTCAAAGCATACACAATTTCATTCTTTGAATATATCCTTCAATTTTATTTCTAAACTCTTCCTCCTTAAAATTTTGTTCTACTCTAATCTGCTTCTCTAGCATCCACTATGAAGAACATAGAAAACAAACGGAGTTCGAGAAATTGCATATAAAGAAAGAATTATAAATGTAATTTTTGGCTGCTTCTCATCGACATTGCTTATGGTTTCAGTTTTTTGTAACACGTTATAAAAAATTGCTAAGGCAAGCTGGAAATAGCTATAAGCTGATAGATGAGTAAGGAAATTATCTTGGTCCTTGAACATCTGCTTCTTACAAGGGATACAATGTAAATTTCTAGAACTTAATACGGGGAAATGCCATTGATACTCGTATGATGCTATTTTAGATTATCAGTGTGAGCTGCAGATGACAAATATACGAGAACGCATTAAATAGGAATTGCTTTAAATTACGTTTAAAAACTACTAATAGTATTGTAATTATTGTTATATGTTAGATATACTGATCGCATATGTAAAGATATGAATTATCTCTTGCTATGGGCTATTATAATACTGTGGAAAAATATAGTAGAATACTTGAAGTCGTGGTAATGTTCACTAAACACGATGAATATTGGACGAGTATCATGAGGCTTTGCATGTGGCAAGTGGTTCACTAGTGCTCTCTTGACTTGGTTCATGATTAACCACAAAGAATATAATAAGAGGTACATGTTAATAGAATTACTATATTATAATTGTGACATGAATCTAGCGTTAATATGGCATAGTGGCTCCTTTGTGACGTCTTGGATTTGAGTGTGAGGTCAGCTATCGAACTTAACTCTACGATAGCAGATCTAAAACAGAAGATATCAATAAATGTAGCGAGACTCGGATAGCTTCGTGTATATGCACACTAGTCGAGCGGATTCAAGTGTCAGCAGATTTGGTCGAGCTAGCAGTTACATTTCTAGTGTCCGTTGTTGACGTGTCATTTATGTCGTGGATTAATCAGCTTTGGGATATTTTGGGAGTTTATGAAGTGGTAGTGATAAAACTCGGTTTTTTGACTGTTTGTTAGTTGGTGAGAGCATTAGGAACAAATAGGATATGTATAATTTGATAGAGTAGACTTGCTCTATAGGTGTATGTTTTTTGCATAGATTGCTTTAACGGAGTTTAATTGAGATTATAAGAATAGGTTGCTTTCTTATTTTTTTATGTTGTTCAAATGTTTAAAACAAAAGATTTTGGAACACTATCTGACAGAAATTGTTTTAAAAATACAAGTGCAAGAACATGTGCTCTGCTTTTTGAATTGTAGAAAATTGAGCTATATGAATAAAATAAAAGCATCCTATTAGATTAGTCTTGGTTTTCTAAAGAAATAAGGCAACCAATTTATAAGCATAGGATGGCACGCACTAGATCGACAAGTTGTGGCACATATGATTAAGGAAATGCCCAGGGAAGAGCTGTGACTATTGTGGTTAATCGATATATCATATGAAATCGAAAGGCATTAGAAATATTAGAAATTGATATATTGTAGTTGGATGTTAAATGTATAGTTGGTAGAATAGTACGTAAATTGAATTTTAGGCAGAAGTTAAAAGAATTGGGCATATAGAAGTAGAATAATATCCGCAAGTGTTTATGCGAAAACAATTATTATAGCGAAGATTTTTTGAGGTTAATATTGAAGGACAAAAAAAGACAAACCACCCAAGTGTGAAAATACATATACATTAAATTGGCAAAATAATGCGAGATGTGATTAAGCACAATATGTACCTAGTATGGAGTCAGATAGTGGCGAATTGTCTATCATATTTATTACTAAAACATATTTAAATATGTTGTAAAGTAAGTGATTATAATAATCTTAATATACAACTAATATATATAAGTATATAGTATATAATTAATGCCAGTTTATTATAGGTATATATATATTTTTTATCCATTTTATCATTCATATATTCTTTATTTTATCGTATATATATATATATCAATTAATTATATATGCAGTTATGTTACTCATAATTTTATATTACTATACGTTATATATAGTATTTATTACCTTGATTAATCTGTAACTGTTATGATTAATTATGCTAAATGTTATAGCTTCCTGATAATCAATATATCAATAAATTATATATTACTATAGTTATTTATATTAATATATATATATAATATTTATATTATATATATATATTATATATTATATATATATTATTAGTATATTTAGTTATATAATATATATATAGTGATTAGAAAGTTTGTTAGTTGGTGCGTAACGGGCAGAAGGGCTGGGTAATGACAGGAGCTTTGGGGGTCAGTGGTCATAGTATCAGAATTATTGAATACAATAATAAACATATATAGTAATATGATATGAAGACACTCAACAATAAAAGAAAGTACAATAGATATATAACTAAGGAATCCTTTTTAGATGTAGATAATTATATGAATGATAATATATAATCAATAATTGATTAATAATTAATAATAATAATTGAATTACAGCTTGTCAAAATATTTCTCGATAAGCAATTTTGAGATTAGGATTTTTATGGTAGATTTTACATTTTGATTTAAGGGAATAATATATAGTATGCATAAATAAAAATTTTGACATATGGTCTGTTAGAGTAGGCAATAATTTATAAAAAAGGTTATAATAATTTGTAAATAAATTAATGGAAATAGAAAATATTTAATAGTAGAATATCGAAAATAATATTTTCATTGAAAATAAACTTTGACAAGATCCATAATTATTAAGATTTAGAAGATGTTAACACGATATTTTTGATGTTGACATACAAACTATATAAATAACCATTGAGATTAAGCAGCTTTATGGTACGATGGCAAAGCAATTGAGTGAGAAAAATGTTTGTGACGAGAAAACTACAAAGAGCGGAAAAAATGAGTATAAATATAGAAAATCAGTGGTAATTTATACACATTCGTTAACAAATTGTGAAAGAATTCTGTTTAAACGTGTTTTTTGAATAGGTGCACGAGCTTGGCGCTTTTATACGGAAGAATTGAAGAAACTCGCTTGAAGCGAAAATGGACGGCTGGTTCTACACGGAAGAAAAGCGTGTAATTTTTATCAGATATCACGTGACTAGGAAAGACGGACAATACGAAAAAGTAGAAAGTGGAGACGAGACATGGCTCCCTCCGCGTATTATATCTGGAGCTCGTGACGAGGATTATAGGTGAAAATACGCGAACCAACTTGTGATCGCTAATGAGTGCGTTAATATACGAATCCATAACGTCGAATGTGATGTAACTAGTTGGGTACAGAACGTATAGGGTTGCAGTGGAATCGGTATGGATTCGGAGGAGGAATTAGTATTGTGGAAACAGCAGGGTCGGAGATGTCGGAGGGGGGGCAAATTTCCGAAAGTGGTGGTGCGTAGATTGAACAGAATGAAGCTGAAAGGAGTTGGGCAAGGTTTCAGTGTCGTTTGTGGAGAATAAATGTTATTGTACAAGACGTGCAGAATGGGCATGTAATCGATGTGATCTTGCGAGTTAGAGGTGAGGATGCGGGGCAGACGGTGGAGAAAGAGTGGTGGGAGAAGCGGGATCATGGTCGAAATAAGCCGGTTTGATTCTATCCAACTGAGATGTTTTTTTGTTTTGCTCCCTCCTTTGGAAAAGGGCCCTGTTCTAGCGTTTTAAGACGAGGAAAGGTCCGTCATAGCGGGCTTGCAAGGGGCTACAGGTTGAAGATCATGCGCGAAGGTAATACAGTGAGAGCATAGTCTTCCTAATCCGGCATGATAGGTAGGAGACGGGGAGGGTTGGGGCGTGGCAAAGACGTCCATGCTTCAGTACGTCGACGTAGGCGGGGACAGGAAGGATGTGCTCGGTGTGGAGTTATTGGAGAGGGCAGTAGTGAACGAACTCACGCATAGTAGTTATAATAGGTTACGCATATTATAATATTATATTACTATAACTTTCGTTTATATTTTATAAGACTATAGATATATAATATTTATATAGTACTATTATACGTATATATAATTAACGTAGTGTCATATATTATCGATAATTAATATTATTAGGGATTAAAAATGAATGGCTATTTAGATTTGATTACTCTTTTATAATTTATAATATATTTAAACCACATAAAATGTTATATTAAATTTAATATTTTATTAGGAAAATATTATCACATACTTTCAAAATGGAGACATATTTAGATTTATTTATTTAAATTTATCCTGATATATGGTTTTTATTATGTAACTAATATTTTAAGATGATGGTTGAAACTTAAGAAGGATAGTTACCTTTGCATTAATATTCTTCGAAAACTTAAGATAGGTCAAAAACTGATTAGATATGTGAATCAGCGTATGAAATTATTTGTGGAAATAGCAAGATAAAAGTGAATAATGTCTAAAACTATTATTATTATTATTTTGCTATTACATATTACTACCCTATAAATTATGGAAATATAGATTAGCTAATAACTAATATTAGACCTTCCCTTATATATATTAACACGTCTAAAATATAATAATTCCTTAAATAAGAGATATAGTATGACATATATTAGTTATATGAATTTGAGTCTCTATTGGAATATATTAAATATTATAAGTTAATAAAGTTTATAGGTGTATCTATATATTGAATATATGGTTATACAGTTCTCTATATGTAGGACAGGATGCTCATATGCCTATATATCAGATAGTACAGATGAGCTAGTATATCGGTAGTACTAGTATAGAGGTTGAAACAAGAAGGTTACCGCGCGATGATATCTTCGGTAACTAAGATTGGTTACATATTTAGAAACTGATAACATATATGGGATCAGCGTATGAAATTTTCCTTGGGTGAAATGCAAAATATAAAATAATAATCTTTTTTTTTATTGTTTTTTATTCTTACCTCAAAAACTAAGATAGGTAAAGAAAACTAATAACATATTTAGATTCAACGTTTTTTAGAATTTTGCTAAGGTTAATCTGAGGTATTAAATAATAAAATATTAAAAGTAACGTTGGGCATATTCAGTTATTGGGAGATATTTTGATCTTTTGATATAAGATCTAGGGGAGATACTATAGAGAGTTTTAAACCATACATCGAGAGTGTTCCAAAAATATTAGGGTCCAAATATTATATATAGGTAGTGGGCTATGCACGATCGAACTTTTAGAGGTGATATATATTTAGTAGTACGGAGTTAGTTAGTATTGAGCATCTATTAATACATGATATTTTGCATATAATAGAGAAGATATTAAATATCTCGTGTATATAGGTATTCTTATAATATATTATGCGTACTATAGTTGCTGTATTATTGTTAGTATAATAATTATAGTACTATTATTAAAGCTTTTATATTTTATATATTACTATTTTTATTATTATTGCTGGGGATATATAATATTTAATATTATTAAGATTATATTATATTGATCAATTATTTAGTTAACTTTAACATATATATATTAGTATACAGTATGTTTATTATGTACAAAATTAATATTTTAATATATATTATTTATATAAACTCAATGTTGAGTGATTAGTTAGGTCTATATTATTTCACACAACCACAGTTGCTTGCTCTCCAGACTATATTATATTTTTATTATATATATTATTACTTATGTGTATTTTGAAGGTTATGTTGTAGGTTATTATATGTATTGAGGGTATATTATTATTTATATTATATAGAGAGTATAGGTGGAAACTAAAGGGAAGGTTCCCGGCATGATATCTCGGATACTAATTAGAGATAGGTTAAGGGACCTGTATAATAGTATATGGGACTCATTAGCGTAATGAAGTGTATGGATAAATGGCAAAAAAAAATTTTTATTTTTTTTTTATATTCTTTAATTTCTCCATACTTGTATCACCAGAAGAACTAATCAACATAATTATGATTTGGACTACGACAATAATAGTTAGTATATATGTATAATATATACATAATTATGTACATTTCATCTTACTAGAGTTTTAGTTAAATTTGATTTGGTATATATAGTATTAAGATTTCTAGTTAATATTATTTACGGCTATTATTAAGTGATGTTCTTTATATGTTATATAGTATATTATATTGTAATTTTATATATATTAATTGTATTAAGCCTTCTATATCGGGTATATCATATATTCTATATAGGGTGGAATACTATAAGAGAAGTTTACGGCATGGGATGATCAGGAAACTAAGAGTACATGGTTACATTGTTGACATCAAGGAAAACTGATAACATATATGGAATTGCAGCTGTTATGATATTTTGGTTATGGGAAAATGGCTCAAAAAATTAATTAAATTTTTTGTTTTTTATTTTTTTTATTTCTCAAAAACTATGATGGATAAGAGCATCACACAGAGAAACTAATATATATGTTTAAGTGCAATAGTGAACCTGGTCCCGAACTCAAATTTTAGTTACATTATAATAATACGTTGCAATTCAGTTTTACCCAATATTTTTGAGTCTTCTTGATAAAAACCTAGGAAAACTAAAGAAATACAATACAATCAGAGTGTCAGGGCAAACTTAGGGATTTTCAAATATTATTAGTCATGTGGGCATGATCGACTTAGGAGGTATATATATCTATTGTCATTATTTATATAGTATATATTATCATTTTCACTTTTATAGCAATAACTTGCTTATATATATATATAATAGTAGAAGAGGCTATAAAAATGTATATACTAATATTATATATATAGTTTAGTATATTATTATTATATATATATATGATGCTACGATGTAATACTATGGTTTTAGAGTAGGAGAGTATATTCAATTATATGATATAGTTAATATGTTATATTATTATTAGTATTTGTATTGTGTAATATATAATATAGGTTTATATATAGATTGGTACAGGAGAGAGGTAATTTAATAATAGTCCTTCATGAGTAACAATGTTATAAAAAATTTGGTAGGCTCAAATATAGATTATATATATATTTTTTAACATTGAAAATAAGAAATAATATATAGCCTATGTATATATTGGAAACTGAATAATATTTTAAATCCATTTCTTTGAACAAATTTATATTGATTATGAAGTATTGCTTGCTAATTTCTTTTTTGTTACAGATATCATATTTTGAAGAGACACAATGAACTAGCGATTCATGTTGTGGTCAATATCCTGCTAGACCTCCAGAAAAATGGTATAATTTTGTTATTAAACTAAAGATTCCCCATGATATCTCGGGGAAAACTAAGATAGTAAAAGGAAAACTGGATTACATATAGTGGAAAGCGGGTATGAATTTGGGTTGGGAAATGCCAAGAAAAAATTTTTTATTATTTGTATTTTTTTTATTTCTCCAAACTAGAGCTACAGGAAACTAGAGTACATATTTAGGTAGTTCACGTTATATTTATTATATATATATATATAATTTATTATATATAGTATATAATTACTATATCTAATATATATATATATATATATATATATATATATATATATATATAATATATAATTATATATATATTATATATATATATAGGTAAACTAAGAAGTTACCCGCATTGATATCTCGAAAACTAGATAGGTACAAAAAACTGATACAATATATGGAATCGCGTATGAAATTTGTATGGTAATGCAAAAAAAAAATAATAATTTTTTACTATTTTTTATTTTTTCAAAACTCTGATAGGTACAAGTAAACTATACCATATTTAATTCCACGTTTTTTATGAATCATTATGGAGCTACGGTTAATATGAGTATTACATTAATATTAAAAATACTTTGCCAATATCTCCATTTTTATTGAGATTTGAAAAGTCTTCTTGATAAAAACCTAGGGAAAACTAAGAATGAAGGGAACCATCATCCAGAGGTGTTTCAGCAAACTTAGGGATTTCCAATATATATAGTATGTCTTTGTGGGCTGATCGGACTTTAGGAGGTAAATGTGTAGTCGAAGGATTTACATAATTCAAAATATATGTCACTAACTGAAATTTTATTGAGATTTTGGAATCTCTATTACTAAAACCTAGGACATTAAAATAGATGCCAGCATCTTATTCAGCAACATTATGGATTCTAATATTATATGGTAATTGTGGGCATGATCGAATTCTTAGGAGCTATGGTCACTAAGTAATAAACATATAAATATTGAAGAATTACGTTCTGATATCTCATGTTATTGAGATTTTTGAAATCCTTCTTGATAAAACCTAGGGAAAACTAAGAAAAATCGATGCAACCAGAGTGTTCAGCAAACATTAGGGATTCAAAATTTTATAGTCATTGTGGGCATGATCGAACTTTAGGAGTTATGGTCATCTAAGTAATCACTTAATAAATACCAAATATATTGCCACTAACTCATTTTTGAGATTTTGGGAGTCTCTATTAATAAAACCTAGGGAAATCAAGAATCAATGCCATGCATCGTTTCAGCTCAAGACTTAGGGATTCAATATTTATTAGTAATTGTGGGCAATAATCGGATTAGGAGCTATGGTCATATAACTATAAACATATAAAATATTTTCCTTTTCAGTATCAATGGTTTTGAAGATTTGAAAATTCTGATAAAACCTGCGGAAAACTAAGGAAAACGAATGCAATCAGAGTGTTTCAGCAAAATTTAGGGATTCCAAATATTATATACGTCATTGTGGGCATGATCGATACTTTAGGAGGTATGGTCACCGTGAAGTTAACAATAAAATTTCCAAAATATAATTGTACTAACGTCAATTTTAATTGAGATTTGTGAGTCTCATTACTAAAACTAGGAAAACTAAGAAAAACGATGCTAACATCGTATTCAGCAAACAGTAAGGATTCAAATATTATATAGTAATTGTGGCCATGATCGAATTTTAGAAGCTACGGTCATCTAAGTATAAACATATAAATATGAAACTACGTTGCTGCTATCTCAATTTTAATGAATTTTGAAGTCTTCTTGATAAAGAGCCTGGGCGAAAACTTAGAACAGACATGCCAGCGGCGTGTCAGTCAAAATTAGGGATTCCATAAAATTTTATATAGTCCATATGTGGGCAATAGATGAGAAATTTTAGGAGGTAAGGTATCGAGGATGAATCGTAAATTCCAAAAAATATATTACATATCAATTATAAAACAACTTTTTTTCTCTATTACTAAAAACCTAGGAAAACTAAGAAAAACCGAAGCCAGCATCGTATTCAGCAAACATTATGGATTCCAATGTATTGATATAGTAATGTGGTGGGCAATGATCGAATTTTAGGAGCTACGGTCATTAAGGTATAACATGATAAATATTGAATACTAGTTGGCCAATGTTCATTTTTTGAGCATGTTTGTAGTCTTCTTGATAATAAACATGGGGAAAACTTAGACACCAATGAGCGGAGTGTTCAGGCAACATTGGGATTCAAATTTAATATAGTCCATTGTGGGCTATGATCGATTTAGGGTAAGGTCAGAAGGATGAACAATAAAATACAAAATCTAGTTAATATCTCAATTTTATTAAGATTTTTAGTCTCCATTACTAAAAACCTAGGGAAACTAAGAAAAACCGAGCCAGCATGTATTCAGCAAAACTTAAGGGATTTAAAGTATTATATAGTAATTGTGGGCATGATCGCCTTTTGGAGCTATGGTCATCTAAGTATAGGAACATATAGGAAAGTAGTTGAAAGATGACTGCTAATATCTCATGTTGATGTGGGATTTTGGTAAATCTTCTGATAAAAACCTAGGGAACAAACTAAGAAAAGACGAATACCAGCAGAGTGTTCGAGGCATAACATTATGAATGTCCATAATATGTATAGATAGTCATTGTGGGCGATGATCGAGACTTTAGGAGGTATGGTCATCGAAGAATGAAGCTTATAAAATCCAAAAGAGGCTAAATTCTTAATTATTTAAATTAATTAAGGCATATATTTTGATTTTATAAGTTATTCTTCGATGACATACTCTCATAAGTTGCGATCATTGCACAATGACTATATAATATATGGAATCAGTAATGTTTGCTGACACTCTGTTATTAAAATTCATTTCGCGGGTTTTTTTCCCAGTTTTTTTTTATTTTCAAAGAATTTTTAAATCTCATAACATTGAGATATTGAATTATTTTTCAATATTTTATTGTTTATACTTAGATGACCATAGCTCTAAAATTCGATCATTGCCACATACTAATAGTAATATTTTGAAATCTTAATGTTTGCTGAATTCGATGCTCGCATCGGTTTTTCTTTAGGTTTTTAGTAATTGAGACTACAAAATCTTAAATGAAAATTGAGAGTAGTAATATATTTTTGGAATTTTATGTGTTCATCCTTCGATGACCTTACCTCTAAATTTGATCATGCCAAATGATATATAAAATTTGGAATCCTAATGTTTTGCTGAACACCTCGGCTGATTGGTTGTGTCTAAGTTTTTTCCCAAGGTTTTAACTTACTGAAGAGAGAATCTCAATAAAGTTGAGACTTGGCACGTAGTTTCAATTTTTATATGTTTATACCTAGATGACCGTAGCTCCTAAATTTCGATCAGTGCGCCAAATTACTATACTATTATTTGAAATCCCTAATGTTTGCTGAATAAGATGCTGGAATTGGTAATTCCTAGTTTTGGCTCAGGAAGAATTGTAATTCCTGTGGTTAAACTGTAATAGTAAATGAAATTCATATGGTTCAGGCATTGGTAATTTATATGGTTCATTATCAATATCAATTTAGAGCAATCACAAAATTGATATTAGGTCTGCAAAAATTTTGGTAGGGAGACTGAAGTTTTTAATCGAAACTTGAAACCATCTTTTATTTTAAACAATTCAAATCTAATTTAATTGAGACATTGGCAACGTAGTTTTCCATATTTATATGTTTATACTTAGATTACCGTAGCTCCTACAGTGTATAAAATTACTAATTAGTAATATTTGAATCTATGGCAAATACGATGCTGGCATCGGTTTTTCTTAGTTTTCTTAGTTTTTTAGTTTTCCAGACTTTAATCATTATAATTGAGTTAATTACAATATATTTTTGATTGTTATTTTAGTCTTCGGTGACCATACTCCTAAAGTTTTCGATCATGCGCACAATGACTGATATCATATTGTATCCTTATATTGGTTTAAGCAGTTCTGAATGGCTTTCGTTTCCTTAGTTTTCCGCAGGGTTTTCTCAGGAGGAAGGACTTCTAAAAGGTTCAAACATTGAGCTATTAGCATCGTATTTTATATTTTATATGTTTATTATTTATATGACGCATAGCTCCTAAGAATCGATTGTATATGCTCACAATTACTATTTAATATTTGGAATCCCTAATGCTGAATACGATGCTGGCATTGGATTTTCTTAGTTTTCCTTGGTTTTTTATTAATAGAGACTCAAATCTTCATGAAATTGAGTTATGTGGAATATAGGGTTTTTGTATTTTATAAGTTGATTTTTTCGATGACATACGCTCTAAAATTCGATCAGTCCACAAGGTGACTATTTGTAAGATATTTGGATCCTAATGGTGTTGCTGAACACTCTGATGGTAATGGTTTTTCTTAGTTTTTCTAGGTTTTTATCAAGAAGGATTCAAAATCTCATAACATGAATATTTAGCAACGTATTTTCAATTATTTTTATGTTTATACTTAGATTAGACCATTAGCTCCAAATTCGATCATGCGCACAATTACTATATTAATATTTGGGATACTTGATGTTTGCGATAACGATGCTGCATCGGTTTTTCTTAGTTTTCCCTAGATTTTTAGTAATAGAGACTCCAAAATCAATAAAGATTGAGTAGTGAAATTATTTTTGGAATTTTTTATGTTGATTCTTCGATGACCATACCTCCTAAGTTTCGATCATGCCCACAATGACTATATAATATTTGGAAATCCTATTTCTTTCACTCTGATGGGATTGGTTTTTCTTAGTTTTCCCTAGGTTTTTATCAAGAAGGACTTCAAAATTTCAATAAAATTGAGATATTGGAAGTATTTTTATATTTTATATGTTAATACTCAATAACCGTAGCTCCTAAATTCTAAAAAAACGTGAATTAAATATGTATCTTAGTTTTTCTTGTACTATCATAGTTTTGGAAAGAATAAAAAAATCAAAAAAAATTTAATTTTTTTTTGCATTTTCATAAAATTTCATCGTGATTCATATATTTGTATCAGTTTTTCTTGGTACTATCTAGTTTCGAGATATCATGCGGGTAATTCTTTAGTTTTACTATATCTATTATATATATATATATAGTATATATATATATTATATATAGATATATATATATATATTATTGTATATTGATATATGTATATCTATATATGATATGCTACTAATATTAGTAATAATATTATATATATATATATATATATATGACTGTGGAAATTTAATAGTTATTGTTTCTGTAGTATAGTAGTGTTTGGAGATAAAGAGGTGAAAATAAATAAAAATTTTTTTTTTTTGGCATTTCCATACAATTTCATACGCTGATCATATGATGTACAGTTTCTTGTACTATTTAGTTTTCGGATATCATCGGGTACTTCTTTAGTTTCACTATTATATATTTATATATATATATAATATATATATATATATATTATATTATATTATATATATATAATATAATATATATAATATATATATATATTATATGATATATAGTATATATATATATATTGCTATATATATATATATAATTAATATATATATATATATATTTATATAATTTATTATATATATATAGTGATAATGTTTATATATATATAGTATATATATTATATATATTATATATAATATAATATATATATATATAGTATACATATATATAGTATATATATATATATATATAATAATATTATATTATTGTGGCTATATATAGATATATATATATAGTATATATATTATAGTATATATATATATATTATCGGGTCTGTAGATTATATATTTAGTATAAGGTATATATATATATATGTATATTATATATATATAATGTATTATAGGTATATACTATATATCCTCCTAAAGTCGATCATGCTTTAACTAATTGATATTATAATATGAATCGTGAATGTTTGCCTGAATCACTCTGATGTATGTGTTCTTCTTAGTTGGTCCTAGGTTTTTTTTCAAGAAGATTCAACATTCATAAAATTGAGATATTGGCACGTATTTTTTATATTTTTTATGGTATACTTCAGATAACGTAGCTCCTACATTCTAAAAAACGTGAATCTAAATATGTTATTGTTTTTCTTGTACTATCATAGTTTTGGAGAAATATAAAAAAATAAAAAAAATTATTATTTATTTTTCTTGCATTTCCTACAATTTTTCATACGCTGATTCATATATGTATCAGTTTTCTTGTATATCTTAGTTCGAGATATCAGCGGGTAATTCTTTAGTTTCACTATATTATTATACTATATATTATTAGTATATATATAATATATATTACTATATATTATTTATATATCGTATATATATATTTTATATATATACTGATATATATATTATATATATATATTAATAAGAAATTTATACTGGAAGAGCATCCAATATGTTTTATAGTACTTGGAAGATAGTTTGGGAAATAAAAAAAATACTTACTCCAAGTGCACGTTTTTTTTTTGCATTTTTCATACAAATTTCATACGCTGATTTCCAAATATGTTAGTCAGTTTTTCTTGTACTATCTTAGTTTTCGAGATAGCATGCGGGCGGGTGCTTTAAGTTTCATATATATATATATATATTTAGTAATAATATATTATAATAATATATATTTATATATATATATATATATTAGATATATTATAGTTATAATATATAGTTATTAGAATATTATGATATATATAATATATATATATATATATATATAGTATATAATAGTATATATGTATATTATAGTTTAATATATATATTATATATATATATATAATATAGTTGCTATATATATATTTAATATATATATTATATTAATATTTAAGATATATGTATGTACATAATTATATATAATTATAGTTATATAAGTATATATGTTATATATAATATATAGTAGTATATAGTATATAGTTGAAATATAGTAAATCTCCTAAAGTTCGATCATGCCACAATGACTATATAATATTTGGAATCCTAATGGTTTGGCTGAAGCACTCTGAGTGGGTATTGGTTTTTTTAGTTTTCCTAGGTTTTTTATCAAGAAGGATTCCATTATTTCAATAAATTGAGATATTGGCAACGTATTTTAATATTTTTTATGTTAAGTTTACTCAGATAACGTAGCTCCTAAATTGTCTAAATATAACTGTGAATCTAAATATGTTATTAGTGTTCTCTTGTACCTGTCATAGTTTTGGAGAATAAACAAAATAAAAAAATATATTTTTTTTTGCATTTTCCAAACTCAATTTCATACGTCTGATTCATATTGTTATCATGTTTTCTGTCTAGTCTTAGTTTTGAGATATCATGGCGGGTAATTCTTAGTTTCCTATTAGTATAGTATATATATATTATTATATATATAGGATATATATTAGTATATAATAGTATATATATATGATATATTATATTTTATACTTATATATAGTATATATATATATATATTATATATGTATATATTATATATATTATATATAAGTAATATTTGGTTATATATATATATAAGTGGAATCTAAAGTATGTTATTAGTTTTTCCTTGTAGCTATCATGAGTTTTTGGAGAAATAAAAAAATAAATAAAATAAATTTTTTTTTTTGGCATTCTTCATAACAATTTCATAACGCTGATTCGATATATGGTTAATCAGTTTTGCTTGTACCGTTATCTTATTCGGAGAATACAGCAGGTAACTCTGTTAAGTTTTACGCTAGTATAATATATATATATAGTAATATATATAGTATTATTATATTATATGAGTATATATATATGATATATCTGTATTTAGTATATTAATATATATAGTAGTATATAGTTATATATATATATTTATATTATATAAGTTTATAATGATAAGTATATATATAATATATTGTATTATTTATATTATTCTAGTAATATATAGTATATATATATTATAGTATATATATTATATACTATATTGTGAGTTTTCGTAGCTTCCCTCTCCGAAACTAACGAACCAGCACACCTTCCTGGCTCGCCTTCGCCAATGTACTGAGGCATGGAAGCTTGTGCTTTTGCCAGCACCTCCCGTTACCTAAGTCTGCGGATTGTGAGACTTTGCTCTCTGTTATTCTTCGGCATGGACTCACACGTAGCCCCCTTGCAGC
The DNA here is from genome assembly GCA_015478945.1 of Trachelipus rathkii. NCBI lineage: Eukaryota > Metazoa > Arthropoda > Malacostraca > Isopoda > Trachelipodidae > Trachelipus > Trachelipus rathkii. The sequence continues at coordinate 27,064 of JABUQX010026136.1, forward strand.
CGCTATGACGACGGCTTCCTCTGTTTATAAATCGCTACAGAAAGTTTCTGTCACTATAACAGAAGGGGAGCAAACAGAAAAATCTCAGTGGATAGGACAAAGCCGGCTTATTTCGACATGATCCTTTTCTTCATCATCTTTCTGCTCTACATTCTGCACCCGTTCCATGCTACTTAGCTGTCGCGATCAAATCGATTCAATCCCATTCTGCCTTTACATAACTTGTTCTCCAAACGAACTGATACCTTTGCGAACTCTCTTCAGCTATTGGTCACTTCTTCGCAGCCATCGGCGCCCCCGCTCGACAGTCTCCGCCTCCTGTTTCGCCATTACTGTTCTTCGTCGAATCAGAGTACCGATGTCCGACTGAACTTCTTACGTGGGTCACTCGTTGCGTAGCTAGTGCTGTTATGAAGCACAATTGTCGATGTTTGTTGCTTTTTTCACCTTAATCCCCGAGCTCCCGTGTTCGGGAGGGAGCATGTCTCGTTCACTTTCTACTTTTTCAGTATTGTCGTCTTCCTCGTCACTTAAACTGAAATTCGTTTTTTCTTCGTAGGAACATAGGCCGCATTTCGCTTAAGAGTTTTTCAATCTTTGGTATGAAAAGCTGCGAAGTCAGTGCATTCTTTCAAAAAAAGTTTACAGAATTCCTTTCACATTTGGTTAACGAAGTTACACTGAATTCTTTTATATCATTGTTGTGCCTTTGTTATGGGTGTTTCGTCAGCAAGTCGATTTTCTCGATTGTTTGCAGGTACGTAAGTGCTGAGATGCTAGTTTCTTTTTTGTGTCACAGTTATAATAGTCGTGTATGCTAAATAGATTCTAGGGCTTTGTGCTCTGCTGTATGTAAATGAAAATATCTATAGTAGAATATATCTTTATTATCATTATATGTTATTAACAATATATATAACCTTTTTTTTTATAAATTATTGCCTACTCTAAAAGACCTAGTGGTTGCAAGGAATTTTTTATATATTGTTTATGTATTAGTTTTCTCAACTCATAATAGCTAAATCTTTGATAAAGGTTTTCATGCAATTATTATTCTGCATTCACAATGTATTATTTATTATTATTATTATTATTATTATTATTGATTATTATTATTAATTATTATTATTATAGTTATTAGATTATTATTTATTATTATATTGTATTTATTGATGTTTTGTAGAATTCTCTCTATATATTAATTATGTAATTTGTTTCTTATAGATTCTGAGATATGACATTGACCGAAAGCTCGTGTCATTACCAGCCTTGCGCCGTTACGCACACGTAACAATATTATATTATTATATATATATATATAGATATATATATACTATATATATTATATATATATATAGATATATATATTATATTAATGTGTATATATATATATATATTTATTATATTAAATTATATATATATGTATATATTATATAATATATTAATGGAATAGTAGTATATATATATATATATTATATATATATATATATATTATATATATATATTATATATAATATATATATAGTTATATATATATAGTATATATATATATTATATATAGTATAATTTACTTAAAATATTTAAAATATGTAATTTATAATTCCTTTACTTAGGTGGAAATTTTGCTAATCTATTCACGGCTCATTTGGCCATTAATATAGTGTATTGTTACCTTTGGTGATTTTGTCTTTTTTTGCCTTCAAATTGTCCTCAAAAATCTTTCGCGTAAATGTTTTGCTGTAACTTTGACGGATATTATTTACTTCTATTATCACATTCTTTTAACTTCTGCTAATTAAGCATTCGTTATTTCAGACATCTTTACTTAATCAATACAGTTTTCTATATTTCTAATGCTTTTCTATTTGCATATGATATATCGATTATCCCAATATCACTTTCAGTCTATCAGTTCTCAAAATGGTGGCCACAATTTGTGGATGGTGCATCCATGTTTAATAAAGTTGGTGTCTTTATCTTAGAAAGAGATATTTAGGATTTTATTTATTCAAGCTAATTTCTACAGATCAAAAGCTCTGTCTGCGATTTTTCAAATTTCTCAGAAATCATTGCAAAAAAGCATTAAAATAAAACAACATAAAATAAGCCTATAAAATACCTTGAACATGATGATAGGTACAACTCCACAATTTTTTTCACATTTTCATCCCTATAAGACGAAAACGGCTTTATCATGAAATATAAACTTCGCAATGAAGTCAAAGCTTGACAATAAAAGGAAAGTAGATTGAATTAGCAGACAATCAATGGTTCAACGACAGTCCTAGTTTATTAGTTTTTTTTTGTTGTTGTTTTGCTTTGTTTTTGATAGCCGACTACCAACGAAGCAAATGCGTCGCTCCAAGCAGACAAATAGAAAATACTGCCTTAGGCTATCCGGCTCAGGAAGTGGAACCATGAATTGAAAGCTCATGATACTCTCCATTTGATTTGTTTTAACATTACAGGTTCAGGTATTTATATTTTCAAGATTATAAAGCCATGACTAAATAATTTGTTAAGTCATAGTTGTCAAAAAATAAATAATTACAATTTTATAGTTTTAAAATAATTTGAGCAATTCTGTATTAAGGCGTTTTCGTTTTTGTCATTTGAGCTTACAAACTGTAAGAATGTTTAAGTTTGCGTTCATTAAGTTAGATTTATGTTTTGTAAGAATGTTTACAAGACAAGGAATTTTCTCAATTCTACTAAGGTGCATTTCGTGCTAGCGAATTTAGAAACATTTTCCTTTCCCGAAAGATGCGCAAGATCCCCAGCAGGAAGCAGCAAGAAATTATTTTTAATTTCTTTTTTGACATAGTAAGGAAGGACTAAAGAAGGTTTATGGTTCTGTCATAGTGAGACGTTTAGAGAAGTGAAGTGAAATATAGAAAGTTTGGAGTATTTTGATGAGGGAGATGGTAAAGCGGTTGAGTTTTCTAGAAGAATTGAATTTTCCTATGTGGCAACGACCCTAAACAATTTGGGGGCTTTACAGGCTGATAATAATGAATTGGGAAAAGCTGAAGACTAGAATCAACTCTGGAAGTTATGTACATAAAATTTTTGAAATGAGCAGAAGAATTGACAAAGGTATTGTAAGAGAGAGAGTTTAGAAGTACAGCTGAGGAGATCGTTTAGAAGTAAGAATAAGACTGACATAACAGAGCCGCTCACGAACATGAAATATAATTTAAACGATATATAGTATAGTATAATATATATAATATTATATAGTATAGTATTATATATTATTAGTATATATATATATTATATATATATATATATTCTAATATTATATATATATAGATTATATAAGGTCAAAAGTGTTGCGTATGTGTGAAGCTTCTTGTGGTATCCTGGACCGAACTTATGTAAAGAATAACACTAAATTCTTTGCTTAGTATTTGATATATGCATTATGTTTAGCGATCTTCTATAAAGTGGGTAAGATAACAGAGAATCGAATTTATTATTCCAAAAAATTCTTTTTGGAATATATAGCATTTTTTTTCGGGAGAAGAATTTTCGTTTTTGGTGTTTACACGTCTTAAACTCCTATTTATCACGATTGTGGCAAATGACCCTAAACAATTATGGGGATTTTAAGTTATCTTAATCTATATTTTGCACTTCGAAACTAACCCTTGCCTTAAGTGTCTTCTTCGCACACATGGACATAAGCGGAACTACATCTGCAGCCACCCTCTTGGAGGGCCTGAAAGACATCATATCGGGAAACCTCGGTGAAGTAGATTCATTGAGCCTGAAGAGAAGAATTAATCCTTGAGAAGGAATTTATGTCATTGAGAAGGAATTTATGTTATTGAAACAAATAGCTGCAGTTGCTCAGGACCCTCTTGATTCCAGTACAGTTCGCCCACTTTTTGTGAGGTGTCTAATTGTATAGAAAAGGTACTCCAATTCGACCGAGACATAGAGACAAAGATATGCACTTCCAAACACTTTAAGTACGACCAGTCTTTTATGAATAAATAAGTTATAGACTCTTCTGAAAATCATCTACAGAGCTCAGATCATACAAAGGGTACGATTCCTCTCCTTTGGCATTTTCTCGTCATTCGTCTTCGCCGCGGTCTGCATGAGGACTCTCTCCGAGCTTAAACTTCAAAATGATTGTTAGAAATTACACTCTAATTTACAGTCTGCTCTCCGTGCAAAAAAAAAAAAAAAAAAAAAAAAAAAAAAAAAAAAAAATTTTGGAGATGGAGTTAACTTTAAATTTAAAAAACTCATTTTGTTTTTTGAAAAATCTATGGATGTAGAAATCTAAAATCGCATTTGAGCGGATATGTTCAGAAAGGTAGTGAACATTACCTAACATTGATCAGATATACAGATTGGCGTTGAAAATCCTTAAAAATCTATATTTAGATGTATCTCATATAACTGACTCCTTGTTACACCAGATCGATTTTGCCCCCTGTTTTGGAGAATACGAATTTGGACGGAGTGTGTATTTCCATTCGTGCACAATTGTACAAATTAAAACAATTTGGATTAGACATTCTTGAAGAAGAATCTGCCAGTTGTAGACTTATTAGTAAACTTGTCGTGGAAAAGCTCCCTCCTGTATATTTGCAAAAGCTTAAGATTGTTAGCAATGAAGAATATCCCTCTGTCAACATTCCTTTTAAAAAATATCATACTATTTTGAAACCCCTCGAAAAAGTTCGGGGTATAGCCTCTTCTCTGGTACTTCTTAACAAGAGGAGGCAACAAAACAAAGCTAATCTGAAAAGGAATCTTTGATTCAAAATGCCTCTCTAAGGGGAGGAAGGGGAGTCCCTAGAGATGAATCTTCAATAGATTTATACTCGTGATGATCGGCCAGTGTGGATTTGCAGTTGTGTTGAGGAGAAGCCGCTACATGTCTTGTTTGGCAAGTTATAGACACTCAACCAAGGAGGGTGCAATTGAAATTGGAAGAGTGCTTAAGTTGTTGTAGGCGTCTGAAACATATCGCGAAAAAAATGTCCTGCAATACAAATATGGCCTAGATCGACCTTCTGCAAATTGGGAGTCACACATTCGGCTCAGCTATTTGTTATTGGTGTTAAAACCAAAGAGCAAAGGCTGTCAGTACGAAGATGCAGAATTGATAGGTATCTACTTCGTCTTTGCTTCTGTGAGTCTGCAGCTACTGAAGAAACTTCTTCGAGCAATCTTTGCATAAATAATCGTACAATAATCTTTTCATTCCAATTCCAGTCTTTTAAAATGTAAAATAGGAAAGGTTAAAATCATTCCCATTCAGTGTTTTACTGGATCTATGAGTTCATCAATTATTTTTTGTGATAGCGTTTTTGCATAAGTTGGTGTGATATCGAGTGTCCCTTCGGCGTCTAAGAACCACTATTAAGACTTCTTGTGAAAGGGAGCGAGGTCAATGAATTCGATGTGAGATAGAGTTTAAACGTAATGTTGTGATTTCCCTTCTTTAAACTCTCACATATATTATCGCGGATTTAAGATGTTTTATTTTGAAGGTTAAAGGGTTGATTGGAGCGATTAGCATAGTCAGATTCAGTGGGTAAAATGTAACTAAGATTTTATGTCGGAAAGTAAGGAGATTGCACTGGAAATATACAAGGTCTATTAGGAGTATACGTGTTGTAGATTTCCTGTTTGAAAGCTATTTGAACTGGCCACGGGTACATTCCCTTTGGTCTGTTTAAAAGTTTTTTTCACACGGCACAAACTGAGAGACCATTTTTTGTGTAAGGTCCTCAAAGGCTCTACTAGGTACGGACATTGTGTCAAAATCTTCATAAGTACTTTTCTTTCTCTCGTAAGTCGTTAGCAAAGTCCTAAGTAGTTAATATTGAATTTTGTATGGTGTTTAGAACCATCGAACAGTCCTTTTTTGATTCATGTGCCTCACACACAATACTGCTGTTGAACTTGACTTGGACATAGTAAGTATGGTTCGCCTTGAATTCTTTGGGAATCGACGAAGAAGTGATCAAGGTTCAGATCGATTTGCTTTTCGATTTTTCTTATTTCTTAGTATTTAAATTATGGGCTTTTTTGTGTTTAATTCCAGGTACTGGGGTCCGTAATTTTTATCATACAAGTTCAACTTCAAGCAAAATCTTTCTCTTATCTTTAGTTTGCCAGATATACCAAGAAGGAGCATCGGCTATATATGTATATATTAGTATATATATTTATATAATATAGTATATATATATAGTATTATATATATAGTTATATATTATATTATCATAATATATATATATATAATGTATAATATATTATATTAATTATATAATATAGTATATGATATATATATATATATGTATATTGTTATTTGGTGGAAGAACAGGCAATAACTAAAAATTTCATGTTTTCCGGAAAGACATTTGAAGTTTAGTTTTAAATTGTAAAATAGAAAGTATTGAGAAAATTCATAAGGAAAAAAATCTCTTTCGTCGAGATTTGGGATGGATTAAGGTCTTTAAATCTCAAAAAGGATGACCATTAGTTTATTTGCTGTAAAAAAACAGAAATTTGAAATGAGAGCTTATAAGAAACTGTTTGAATCATGAAAACCCACAAAAATACCTACGCAATTACCCCCCTCCGAATTAGAACTGTCGGTGTAAACTGAAAGTGAGGTTGTGTGGGATATAGAATGGGAATAAAATGCTGTCTTCATCAAGGCCTAAAACTTATAAGATGGAAAAGTTTTGGTAACTGATTGAAGGATTTTAACGAGTTTTGAAGTAAACTTATCTTCGCGTGTTCATTTCAATCAGTACATAAGTTCAGTACGTTTAAAAGGTGTGGTTTTAGTCTGTTTGGCACAGTACTGATCTCTTAAGCTTCATTTGTTTTAAGAGCATTCACATTCATCAGAGTTGGCTTAAATTTTAAACAAATGTCGTCGTAAGGAAAATAGGAGTCGAAATGATTATCAACTATAGGATGAGGGCCAGTAGCGGCGCTAAGGTCTTCGGGGCCCTCCCGCAAGAATTTGACGGATAAATTGCTTATATATAGTAATTATATATATATTAGTATATATATTATAATATATTATATATATATATTTATATATATAGATATAGTATATATATATTATTTATATAGTATAGATATAATATATTATTATATATATTATATAGTATTTATATATATATTACTATAATATAATCTATATATTATATATATATATATATTGTATATAATATATATATATTATAGGTATATATTATGTATATATATATAGGTATATATATATATTATTATATTATATATATATAGTATATGATAGTAGGTATATATTATACCTGTAAAACACTTTATTCCATCATAGTATATTTAAAAGATTACAGTGATTTTACTGGTGCTTTATTTACAGTTACAACGAACCAGTGGAAATGCATGTTTAAGTATATATATATATATAGTATATATATATATATATATAATAGTGTATATAAAATATATATGTAAATATATATATTATATATATATATATATATATTATATATATTATATATATTACTATAATATATATATATATCTTATTTAAAATTCTTTACTGATATCTATAAAAATAATCTACATCACCTACTTTCTTCTTCCATTTAAAATTTTCGGTAGGTAATACTGAGATATTGCCCAACCGTATAAACTATTAGCATCTGAATAGGTTATATAAGTATTCGGTTTAGATTTATCGTAACTTTCTCGAATATATGGATTATTTGCTTGAGCATATTTGTGTGTGATAGTGCTAATTCCTCCTCTAAATACCTTTTCTATCATTAACTTGTCGAATTTCTCTGATATTTCTTTTCGTATCGTTCTCTTTACTAATAACAACTTCTAAAATTATTAAACACTCAGCACTTTGGTTGAACGTAAAGTAAGGGCGGCAATTGCAAAAGAGGATTGTTTACTTTTTTGAAATTATTCCTCAGTCAGTTTTGTTAAGCTTTATCTGCGTTTCGTTTAGTTTCACATGAATATAAGTGCCAATTGCTTTGCTTCAAGGGAGAATTCGGAGAAGTTTCTCCTCAAATGTTGTAATTTTTCATTGGCGTGACTCAGGAAGAAGCATGCTTTATGAAGATCAACTGACTTATTTTTGTACACTTTCAGAAGCTCTGTTATGTTTTTCTAGAATTTGTTTTGGCAGGGTGATCTATTAGTATAAACTGAAAGGAGTCCAGATGTTTCCTAATGACGAGGGCCTGTTCTACTTCCTGTTTATTGTGACTAGACAGTATAATTTTCTTTAGGCACTTCACTGCACATTGAAAGTTTTTATTCAATGCCAAAAGGCAATCATTTTGTGATGCCCATCTTGTTGGAGACAACTTTATGATAATCTTTTCCCTTGCTAGTTCTCCTTCTAGTGTTTTGTTGAGAGATTGCCAACGCGGTAAACTTCCGCTAAAGAAAACACGTTTGCTGAACAATATCATAAAATTGGCTAACCTCGGTAATGTTAGAGACAATCATTCAGCACAATATTCAGGTTATGTGCTGCACAATGTACGTACTCAGCTGTAGGAACTATATTTTTAATTCTTTTCTGCAGTCCAGTGTACTATCTACTTATATTAGACGCGCCATCGTAACCTTGTCCTCGACATTTTTGAATATCAATTCCCTTTTCCTTCAAATATAACAATATTGAATTCTCAAATGTTTCACTTGTTTGATCACGGACTTCTACGAAACCCAAAAACGACTCGTGTATCTGCAGAGAATTTTCATCCGTCGTCCCTTTCAGTGGGTGTTGTATTCAAGATGGCGGCTTGATGCTTGAATACATGGATGAGTCATTCAATTTGCTGAATAATAATGTTTTCCTAACTGAACATGCAAGTAAACGAATCATGTCATTTTGTATTTCATGATGTAAATACTTGTTTCTACTTTTCTCATTTGCCGAGTGAGCTCTAAGTAAAGAGTCATATCGAGAGAGTGATCAACAATATTTCAAAAAGTTTCAGACTCGGCACATTGGATTCTGTATTTTTCTCTATGACCACGTAATGGAATGAACCACATGTAGTGGTCTCTCACCACAATCGATAATGCAGGTAAAAATTTCTTTCCACTTCCGATGTTACTCCGAGAGTTGATCAACAATAGTTTTATTTTTCTTCCACATACTATAAATCATAAAAGCGTGTAAATGTGATTTGCTACATTCATGTTTTTTAATTTCTTTACTAGGCCTCTGCCAATCACGAATGCCTATACGACAACTTCTTGATTCAGGGATTCAATTGAAACAACAAAGGCTCCAATAACGATCTAATTTTGGAGAATAACAAAGCCAATATTTTCGTTTTTTGGCCAGTTTAGAGTTGCATATGAATAATTTTCAGCACTGAATGATCTTTTTGAAATTATATCCTTAGGAAGGCTAAAGGGGGCATGGTTCACCGGCTAAAATTTTTCTCTGGCTTCTTTAGAAAGAGGCATAGGAAAAATCTAATGTGCATTTTGGAATTTACTTTTTATACGCGAAATCTTAGCCACGGTAGAGTTTTCGATAACGCATCTATCAACGTCATTGATTCCTTGGTCCTTCTTTTTGATCTATCCTTCCTCTTGTGTAACTGTACCTAACTTCAATAAGGTTCACAGAGTTTGATGTAGAAGCAATACAATAATATTTAACTCGGATGCGGGATTTTTAAAAAAGGAATCAATGAGAATTCGTTTTGTTAAATTTTCGACTGTCTGATTTTTTCTGTTTTCTTTTTCTTGCCGAACCACTCAAATAGCATCGTTTACCCGACATTTTTCTATATTTAATTATATATATAATAATATATTTTATATATATATCTTATATAGTATATTATATATATTATATATATTATATATATATATATTATTATATATAGGTTATATATTATATATATATAGTAATATATATATTATATTAGTTTTAATATATATAATTGGGAATATATCGTTAGGGTATATAGATATGTTTATATATATAGTATATTAAGTAATATATTATATATATATGGTTATATTATATATAGTATATATATATTTAGTATTATGGTATATATATATATATTATATTATATTATTGATATATATATATATATTTAGTAGTATATATAGTATATATATTTATATTTAGTATATATATATATTATTATATATATATAATATATATATATATAAATATATATAATATATATAATATTATATATATATATATAGTTAAGTATTATATATATTAACAAATGTTATAGTTTTTAACAAATGAGAAGAAATTAATTTTCCGTTTGGTTTCAGTTGGACTTCCGTTAAGGGGGCTCGAACTCCGGGGCCTCCGGCGCGGCGGGCCGTTTATCGCCGCACTGATGAGGTCCATCTCTTTTTGTGAGAAGGACCTTGTGTCGCGACAGATATTATTGTTCAATTACCAGTTTACGGAGAAATCAACATCTGCATCGATTGTCAGTTGAGATGGATGATCCTTTATTGTACTGTAAAATCTCAACTTCTACTTGACGAACACCTAATCAACAGTATCATATCATTACTTTTTCGCATAGAAAGACATACTTCATGTCGAGTCAGTGAAATGTTCCAGTCGTCAAAATTTTCCTAGTCCTACTTAGATCAGTTCGATGTGAACATTCCATGGTTCCAAAACTCTTTTTCTCGCTAATTATTCGCTATTTCAATTCATGAAAGATCCCAACTTCTCTTCTCTTGTAGGGGTTTGCCCGTCAGCACTGTCTGTTGAGGTAGTTGGTTGTTTCGTAGAGGTTAGAGTAGAATCCTAAGGTTCCATCGCAATTTTAAAATATTAATATTTTTGTTTATGGTGCTAGCGTTTGTAAAGGATATTAGCTCCTAGGGGTTTGTTATTCTGTGTTGGTTTTTGTTTGTGAGCCGTAACCAACCTTGTTAGTGCTTTCTCGAGATCGATTTAATTCGGTAGTTTCTTCTACTGTACTCCTGTAAGATTATTTTAGTCTTTCTAACTTTTCATGTAGTTTCTTGTAGTCTTCTGTTACTTACAAATTTTAAGTTTTTGTATTTTATTATTTTTAATACTTTCTTTCCACAGCAAGGCTTTACAATTAAGTAACCTTCTTTAATTAATCATTTAATTTTAAACAAGGTTTTAAAAACAACTTTATTTTTGTTATGAGCATTTAAGAAGTGAATCTTGGCCTATGTTTCCTAAATCAAGGATTATCTCATCTTTATATCAAAAGGTATCTCATCTAATCAAAAGGATATCTCATCTTAATCAAAAGGGAGTATCTAATCTTATCAAAGGAGGACGCTAATTTTAGATCAAAAGGATATTTGTTTCTTGACCTTAATAATGGCGTACGTTGGTTTTTCCTGTCCACGAAACAACATAATAAATTTTGAATTTTGAGTTTGTATATGAAGACAATATATTTATGTTGAATCATTATTTAATTTTTATGTATTTTATGGCTTGTAATGTTTAATAATTACTGTAACTATATTGATATTTAATAAATCTTCTTTGTTCTTTGTGGATTAACGCCAGCTAGACATAAATTTATCGTTTATAGTATGATAATTCTCCTACATTATAGAATAATTTAAAGGAGTCAGAGACCAAAAATAGAATTATTTGATCTAGCTCTCTGTTATTGCAGTGAGGTTGTAATAGGGAAACCTTTACACTAGGTGAATGGTCGAGAGACTCTTTCTTGCCTTCACACTCTCTCTCTACAAATTTTCATAAGTCTTCATCAGAATCGATTTTTTTATATTATTGACTCGCGTGATAAACTCTCAATTCGATTTCTGCGATTGACAACCTTTATCATTTGTAATACGGAATTGGATTTTACACAGATCGTCAAAAGTGGTGTGGTGGTTCAGCCGGGGAAGTTGTACATTATCATTTCAATAATTGCTACTATAACTTATTAAGCTTTGTTTAAATACTGATTGATCTTTATTCACTTCAGTATACCCAAAAACAATATTCCTCTTATTTATCACTGCTAAGTATACTACTGTGTATCGTTATTGTACAATGAATCAGTTCCTTAAAAGAAAATGTGGATAATGCTTGTCTGGTTTATCTTCTTAACGTCTTTCTGATGCATTCTCAAGATTATGTCTTGCAATAAAATTCTTCAAATTTCCATTTGTTTCTGATGGTATAGGTTACGTTAAACTCCTGGTTCAAGATGATTAATTTAAATCTTTTGAAGATTCTCCAAGGTCGATGTGTAAAAAGGATAAATGGGGGAAGGGTCGTTATCAGTGCCTTGTGTTCATTTATAAAAAACATGGAGATGATTTTAGGAACCTTTACCTCACAATTGTTTAAATATGAATTTCAGTCGACTTTTAACGTTACAGTCTATTAGGAACATGAAAATCTTCTTGATGCATTTTTCCTCAAACAGTCTGGATTTTGTTACGTTCTAGGCTATACAACAGAATTATGAATATCAAATGTTTATCTGCAAGAACGAATCTAGTTTCAATTTCTGAATATCATCTGCCTTAATTATTTTCAGAATACGTTTCGGTTCTGGCAATTTTTTAAGTCTTTTTGAAACATGTTTACTACAATTTTTAGGACTTTACATTATTTTATCTTCGAATATTTTAATAAAGCTTATTATTTTGTGTATATTTATAATTTTCGTTTTAATCTTGATTTCAGTTAAGAAGAATGTATTTCCGAATAGGGCTGTGAATTCCATTGGCCTCATTCGATTGGCTTAAAATTTAATAATTTGTAGCAGATTTTTCCTCAAATTATTTCACTCTAATTTTAAGGTTTAATTAAGGTATTGAATTTAATAAAGAATTTCAAACTTTCTTCAATAAATATAATAATTATTCATTTGTGAATATACTTACATATTCGACTTGTGACTTTTAGTATAAGCTCCAAAGGAAATATTCTTCTTTTAAACTTTTAATTATTTCTCCTAGTAGATAATTTATTAGATTTATTTACAAATTGATTTACAAAGTTAAGAGATTTAACTCTTAGGAGGTAATTAATGTTCTATGAGCGAAATTTTGTCGATTTGCCTCGCAAATTCTTTGTTTTTTCTTTCATAAAATATTTTTATTCCATTTAAAGTTCTTCATCAATAGAAGCAGATTAAAAATTTGTAGCAAAAGACTGATTTATTTTTGAGAAATTTTTATTAGTAATTAAATTCCTAAATAGTTGTTTTTCTTTGTTTTTAGTCATTTCTTGCGTATTTTTATTTTTCTCCTTTAAGGGGTTACTTGCATACCTACGTGCTTTAAGGTTTCATTTTTAAAATATCTTGGTTAATAAGTTACTTTCATAGCTGCACTCAGAACATTTAAATGACTTTGCATTTTTTTTTTTTAAGCATGTGCCGTTTTAAGGATCCTTTATGATTACATTCATTAGCTGCACTCAGACATTAAATAACTTTGTACTCGATGTTTAAGCATGACAGTTTTAAGCTATCCTTTCTCATTAACTCATGTTGCACCTCAGCCATTTTAATAATTTTTTATTTTTCATGATTAAGCATGTGTAGTTCTCATCTGCTCGTCCAATTACTTGAGTAGCTGCACTCAGAACATTTAATAATTTGTATCTCGATGGTTAAGCATGTGCTGTTTTAAGTGCCCTTTATTATTACACTCATAGGTGGTTTGGAAATTTAATTTAACTTTGTATCTCGATGCTTAAGCATGTGCTCTTTAAGTTTCCTTTCGATTACACTCATAGATGCACTCAGCACATTTAAATATTTTGTATTCGATGCTTAACATGTGCTGTTTTTGAAGTTTCGCTTTCTGCTTCACTACTAGTATGCCGCAGTCAGACATGTTAAATAATTTTATATTTTTCGTGATTAAGCAGTGTAATTCTTAAGGGATTTCTTATAATTGTACCTCTTAGCTGCACTCAGTGATTGATAGTTTATATGATACTTTTGGTATCTCGATGCTAATGCATGTGGCCGTTTTAAGGATCTTGTATGATTAGCTTCAAAGCTGCTCATGG
>JABUQX010026137.1:0-2500 GCA_015478945.1 Trachelipus rathkii
AGAGAGAGAGAGTAGAGAGAGAAGAAGAGAGAGAGAGGAGAGAGAGAGAGAACTCTTTATCTATTTTTCATAACTATTTTTGACTTGCACAATTATTAAACCGCCGTGAATCGGGGCATGTCGGCTTTTAAATTGGCCCTCTGACCTGGAAGTTCCCCCTAATTTTGGTAGAATTTAGTGGGTCTCCGGCCTTTGCCAACCAGAGGGAAACATTAATATATATATATAATATTATAGTATATATATATATATATATATATATATATATATATATAGTATATGATATATATAATATATATATATATATATATATATATATATATATATATATATATATATATATATATATATATATATATATAATATATAATATATATAAATATATATATATATATATATATATATATATATATTAATATATATATATATTAATATATATATGGTATTGTCAAAATAATTGCTTAAAATATTACTTAATTAATATTAAAAATATTTAAATTTCTTAATTTATTTTAATTACCTATATACTTATAATTAACACGGTTACTGATAATATAACGCAATTAAGGGGAGACTTTATCCTCGGACCCACCTACTTTTTGAAGTCAAAATCTTAATATTTTCACTTTTTTTTTATTATCTAGATTATTAGAAAAATTCCTCCCGAACATCATGGTGTATTATTCTTTTTAAAATTCAAATGGTTTTTTAGATATTGAAATTTATTTAGAGAGGTGTCGAACTAAAAAATTTCAATTCTAGTCAAAATTGTAATTCCAGGTTGGTTTAGGTTAAAAAAAAGTTTTTTTATTTATAATTATAGAAAATCTATTTTTTTTTATATTCCCAACCTCCCCCATGTCTTCGATTTTACTCAGTCAAATAAATGGAGTCGAAGCCGCGGAACCGGAGCCGCAGCCGGAGCCGGCAAGCATGTGCTCGGTGCCGGAGTCAGATCCCTGGGTATAAATTTTTTTCAAGAAATAATTTTTTTTAGATGAAAATCTTATTCGCCAGAAAAACGTACTAGAACAATTTCCAAATAGTCGCAAAATCCTTCAGTCGGATCCGGAGCCGAATCCGGGTGACCATCCAAGCCAGAGCCGTTGTCCGAGCTGGAGCCGAGCCCGGGCCGGAGCGGACGGGAGCCGGAGCCGCGGCCGGAGCCGGAGCCAGAGCATTTTGAAATTTTTTAAAATATTTTTTTAGGTGAAAAATGTATTGCCAGAGAACGTGCTGAACAGTTATCAAATATCCGAGACCTTCGCTACACCGCATCGCGCAGACAGAAAGCCGTAAGTACATACAAGTACGCGACTCCCGGGCGCGTCTAGGGTCACGACTTCTTTCTTCCGAGGAAATATTTTTTGGTGAAAAATTTATTGTCAAGAAGACGTGGCCGCCACTTTTCCACTATCGCCGACACAACTCTAGCCGATCCGGAGCCGCAGCCCGCGTCAGAGCCCGGATGCCGGAATCCGGATCCGGACTCTGCGGCTATGAATTCTTCTTCAGACATCACTTTTTTTAGCGTATTATTCTCCGAGCACCGTCGCTGAGAATGACTTCAACTCAGCTGTCAGACATAGTCGCGTCCGGGACGAACCCACGACGATCAGCTCATGGCACTATGCGCACGTATCGCGCACGCCCGCGTCCTTGGCTCGGCTCTGCAATCTATTTTCTTGGGCCACGCATCTTTTTTTGGTGAAAAATTTATTGTCAGAAGACGTGCCGAACAATTTCTCCAATAGTGCAGAAACCTTAGTTCGGATTCGGAGCCGAAGCTGAAGTCGGAGCCGGATCGGATCCGGTCGGATCCTGAGGTATGAATTTTCTTACAGAATAATTTTTTGAAGGGTAAAAATTTCTTTTCAAGAAAGACCGTCTGAACAATCGTTCAATAGTCTAGAACCTAGTCGGAATCCGGAAGCCGTAATCCGGAGCCGGATCCTTGTATGAATTTTATTTCGGGAACTATTTTTTGATGAAAATTTATTGTACAGAAGCCGTGCGAACAATTTTCAAAATAGTGCAGAAACCTTAAAGTCGGATCCGGAGCCCGAAAGCCGAAGTCGAAGTCGATCCGGATCCGGAATCCGGATCCCTGGGTATGAAAATTTTTTTCAAAGACAATATTTTTAGGTGAAAAAATTTTTAATGAAGAAGACGTGTTCGAACATTCTGAATAGTAACAGAACCTTAGTCGATCCAGAGCTGAAGCCGACGTCGAGCCGGGAGCCGGAGCCGGACCGGAGCCGGAGCGGAGTCGGATCCTGGTATGATTTTTTTTCCAGGAAATATATTTTTAGGTGAAAAATATAATGCCAGAAGACGTACTGAACAATTTTCAATAGTAACAAAACCTACGTCAGATCCGGAGCCGAACCCCGATTCGAGCGCGGAGCCATGAACCGGATCCTGGGATAATGAATTTTTTCAGAAATATTTTTTTAGGTGAAAAATATATTGTCAAAAGACTTAACTGAACAAACTTTTC
>JABUQX010026137.1:5000-7500 GCA_015478945.1 Trachelipus rathkii
CATGGCATTCTGCATGGGTGTTCCTGGGTTACAGGAATATCCAACCAAAGTCAAGATACGCCGAAATGGGCACAACATGCTTGTTGCGACAAATTTGCAATAATAAGACGAAGAAAAAATTCACTCGCGCCAGGACTCGAACCATCGACAACAGCGTCGCCGTTAGACAATGTACAGGAAGCTCTACCACTAGTCCGATCCGCCTTTCCAGAAAAAGAAGGCATATCGGAACAGCTTTCTAATTTACTGCTCCGATATCCCTGCTTTGAAACTCGGTACTTATTTAAATCGACAGGAGGGTGGTTGAAACACCTGCTGTGGCTACCAGGCATTCTGCTTGGGTGCTCCTGGGTTACAGGAGCAACCAACCAAGTCAGGAACGCCGAAATGGGCACAACATGCTTGTTGTGGCGAAATTTGACAATAATAAGACGAATATAAATTTCACTCGCTCCAGGACTCGAACCATTGACAACAGCGTCGCCGTTAGACAATGAAATTGAAGCACTTTACTGCTCCGAATCATCTCCCCAAAAAAATACCTCTTCTATCAGAACAATTTTCTTAATATAATTGCTTCGAAATCATTTGTCTTTGAAACTACCGTACTTAATTTAAATGGACAGGAGGGTGGTTGGAACACCTGCTGGGGCTACATGGCATTCTGCTTGGGTATTCCTGGGTAACAAGAGCAACCAATCAAAGTCAAAGAACGCCGAAATGGGCACAACATGCTTGTTGTAACAAATTTGCAAAAATAAGACAAAGAAAAATTTCACTCGCGCCAGGACTCGAACCATCGGCAACAGCGTCGCCGTTAGACAATGTCCAGGAATCTCTACCACTAGTCCGATCCGCCTTCCCAGAAAAGAAGGCTATCGGACACAGTTTTCTAATCTCTGCTCCGATACCCTGCTTTTGAAACTCGGGTACTTATTTAATCGACAGGAGGGTGGTTGAAACACCTGCTGGGGCTTACATGGCCTTCTGCTTGGTGGCTCTTGGTTACAGGAGCAAACCAACCCAAAGTAAAGCAACCGCCGAAATTGGCACACATGCTGTTTTTGTGTCAAATTTGCAAGTAATAAGAATAACAAAACTTCAACTCGCGCCAGGACTCAACCATGACACAACGTCGCCGTTAGCACCGTGCAGTAAACTCAATCTCCCCCAAAGAACCATCTCTGTCCCCAAAATGAAAGGCATCTCGGAACAGTTTTCTATACTCCTGCTTCGATAATCACTGCTTGAAACTCGGTAAATTTCTATTTACTCCATGGAAGTGGTGCTTGGAACCCCTTATATATATATATATATAATATATATATAAATATATATATATATATAATATATATTATATATATATATATATATATAATATATATATATATATATTATATATATATATATATATATTATATATATATATATATATAGTATATATATATATATATATATATATATATATTTCTGTCTAAACAAAAAATAAATTTTTACAAATGTTTATTGAGTTTTTTCCTAGCACTTCATTTTTTTCTATACATTAGATCACAAAAAAATTCATTGAAAAAAAAAAGAAAAGTTTTTTTTCTTAAAATTTGGTAACAACTCTGCATATAAAATCTTAACAGACTGACGTTTATTTTAAATGCTTTTGTATGATGTAAGGGTGTTTCACAACGTTATTTGATTGTTTTTACTTTCAAAAATTTTGAAAGGAACTTTTCAAGAGATTGTAAAAAGAAACTTTTAAGAAAATAAAATTTCGAAATAAAGTGTCTAAATGAAATTTATTACTACACACTAAATAGGAGTATTTTAGTGCAAAAAAATTGAAATTATCTTGAATATTAAAGATTTTATTGCCATTTTTGTAAAAGCCCCGAAAAAAAAAATTTTTTCCCCTCTCCCCCCCCCCCAAAAAAAACGAACAGTTTTTTTTTTTTTTTCCCCAAAAAATTAAAGATAAATTAGTTGTCATCAAAAAAACATTTTCCTTTATCGGTTCGAAGAAATGGATTTTTTGAGGATAAAGGTCTCCCCTTAACAAGCGAATTACGGTGGAGATAACATTTTTATCAATTTTAATTTGTAATATAGAATACA
Source organism: Trachelipus rathkii (assembly GCA_015478945.1). Taxonomy (NCBI): domain Eukaryota; kingdom Metazoa; phylum Arthropoda; class Malacostraca; order Isopoda; family Trachelipodidae; genus Trachelipus; species Trachelipus rathkii. Next base: position 7,107 of record JABUQX010026137.1, read on the forward strand.
TTTGATTTTAAAACTTTATTTAATTTTTTTTATTATATGTTATGTAATGCTTCTATGATATAATGATTGTTTATAGTGATTTCTTTATAAAATTATTGTATATATTGTAAATAGAGTTCTTTTATTGTGACGGAAAAAATTATCTCTGTTTACTTGATAATTTTCCCCGAAAAATTATAAGAATTTAGTTTAAGTAGACTTCTCTCCAGATGTCGACTACAACGAGGTTTTAATACATAATTTGCTGTAAATTTTTTTTCCTACTTTTATCATGGGTAACGAAAGTTCTGTATATATTAAAAGATGATGTTTAATAAAATTAACTGCAAAAATTATAAATTTGTTTTGAACTCTACCATTAAAGGAATAATATTAAAAGAGTTCCAACGATGTT
>JABUQX010026137.1:15000-36939 GCA_015478945.1 Trachelipus rathkii
TTATAGTGAGGAACAATGGGAAAGGTTTCACCAGGATATCTGAACAATGGGAAAGGTTTTCTCCAGATATCCGAACAATGGAAGAAAGGTATCAAGGTCGCTGAAACATTAAAATGATGGCCGTACTACTAACTCATAAGAGAAAAAAATTAGGTTCTCTTTTTTCTAATTAGCAGTTCAATGTGTGGAATGACTTAACAAATCATAAATAAAAAGTTAAAATACTAGTTGTAGACATAGTTTTTCATATAATAATTAACAATCATGATTTAAGTTAACCACAATTTTGAGAGAAATATTGATGATATTCCTTAAAATTTTCCAGTATTTTCCAAAAAGAAAAAAAATCCATTTTTTTAAGTTCTTTATAGTTAAAGGTTCCACTGCATTTTTTTCTTGTGTTTTATTCAATTCCAGCTTCGCTTTGAAGAGTCTTTAGCAGTTGCAACACTTTTCATCAAGCTGTCTATTCATGATATACGCAAAAAGGAACTAAGGGACAGAACAGATTATGAAAAATTCAAATTTCTTACATACCAAGAAAATTTTATTGATAGAAGAACACTAATATTATTTTGATGATTAGCTGGCTCGATTCCCATAAAATTCGTTGAAAACAATAGAAAAAAAACATTTTTTTTTTGTCAAACGTAGACACACCATTGTAATATACGGGGTTTTTGTTCTCGTAAAATATGAAGTAATTTATAAGCATACCTGAAAAATTGTCAGATCTCTCTCTCTCTCTCTCTCTCTCTCTCTCTCTCCTCCTCTCTCTCTATATATATATATATATATATATATATATATATAATATATTAATAGATTATATATATTCTATATATATATATATATATATATATATTATATATATATATATATATATATATATATATATATATATATATATATATATATATATATGACCTGTTGTGTTATAGGAATGTTAATTTTATTATTTTTACTAGATTATTAATAAATTACATTCATATTAATTTTTAGTGGTAAATGAATGCATGGCACACGAACCTTTGTTTACGGTGTGCTTCTCCATCATAAGTTTATATAAGTCTGTTAAAAATTTTAAAAATGAGACATCCGGCAGCAAATATGCTATAAATATGAAACTTGAAGTCTTCATAACTTTTTTCAGACAGTTTTTGAACTTTTTTAAGTTTTTTTTTTTTACTTTATAAATCATTTCAAAACATTTCCTAAAAGTTTCATGAAAATCGGTTAAAATCGACTTTATTGTGTCGCTAGAATTGATAAATTACTTCCACAGACAAATGTAAATATATTTTTTTTTTATAAAAAGTTCACTCCTCACGGGCATAGCCCTATTCTAGGGGAGAACTTCTCTAGGTAATTTATACCTAGTATCCGGACTAGGGATCGAACCCGCGCCCTTGCCATGCTACTCTGTCACTCTTCCGATTGAGCCACGGTAGCGGCAAATATGATATTTGTTGTCCTATTATTTCATATTTAACGTCTTTAATAGCAATGTTTTACCATTGAAATTTCATATTTAACGTCTTTATTAGCAATGTCACAACCATTGAAAATTAACTTTAGATGCAATCTTGAAATTGTTGATTTTATTTGCATGTTTTTGCGCGTTTTTTATTTCATCCAAGAGGCGATAGCAAGAGATATTTTCTTATACCTTCTGTAAGTGATCATTGTCTTATCATTTTGCTGATGATACTGAAATTAAGAATCATGAATTTGATTCTTTTTTAATTGTTTTAGTGTGTGTGATCCTAATTTAATTGCACCACCCCGACCTAGTTCACAGCTACACACTCTAATGATATTGATGTAGAAATTTTGTGCAGAAATAATTGAATAATAACAGGAATTGCCAAATTTTTCGCAGTAAAATCCATCCACAAAAAACAAAACAAATATGCTTTAAATCGAATATCCTCTCAGTATATTTTTTATACAGTTTCAATATTGAACAAATAGCTGTACACCCCTTGTCATATCATCCTTTCAAAGCAACATGAGGCACAAATTAAAGCTAGCCATTTCTCTCACTTTCTCTAGTATGAACATACATACTATAATACACTTCGTACATACACAGGACAATACCATTTACATCAAACATACAAACAGACTGTACCTAAGGTCTTATTTTTAGTAAGCCAAACCACATTCTCAAATATTCCTGTTCCCAAAAATACCCAGAACCAAAACCAAACACTATTCTCATGGAAAAACCCAGATAATCCTTTACGAATGTTCAAGTCACCTTTTAGACCCCACAACTTCCAAATGCGCATCTAAAATAAATAATACACAGATTCTTCAGGATGTTGCAAACACCCCAAGGACAAAACCTCATCTATACAGGTTTATACTGTGTGGGGACATTTTATACTTTATGGAGATCCAATTTAAAATAAAATTATATAAATAAATACAGTAGATATTAACTAAAAAATATAAAATATAAAATTATATAAGTTATATATTATATATATTATATATATATTAATAATATTATTATATAATAATATATATAAATATAGCTATAGTATATATTATATATTTACTATATATTATAATATAATATATATATATAATATATTATTATATATATAATATCTATAACTATAGATAAAATTATTTAACCTACCATATAATACTATATATTTATAACATTAGATATCTACACCCTAAGAATTATTAACTAATATTAAACTATATTAATTAACTTCTATTTACAATTATCATAATGTATGTAACAATTCTGTTACATAAATAACATTCACAACAGTCTAATAATATAACATATTTATTATTCATTATTTATTAATGATATTTACTTAATTTCATAATTTACTAAGTATTTTCCCTCATGAGTTCATTGCTTTACTGCATAAGCTACAAACGTCAAGACAGATTTCAATGAATTTATATACCATCTATAATAATATAACAGAACATTATATAAGTAAATATACAGATTGTGATTTTTTAAAAAAAAATGTGATTGTACACATATAAACGTATATAAATATTATAATACATATATTTAATTATATGTTTTTTTTAATATAATATAAAATTATATATTAATATTAATAATACAATAACGTAATCAATATTAATTATATATAATATAATATAAATTATAACTGACGGACACGACTTACGAAATATAAACTAATATAATTTAATATTAACGATATAAATATTCCAATTATACACAACGAGATCTATAATAAATATAGTACAATAAGTAAATAAACTCAATATTAATTAGAAATGGCATGCAATATACGTACAATACTACTATAAATGTATTGAACCATCAATGATGTTTGGATTATATAATTGCTTTTGTTATATTATATTTAATACTGCATATTTTAAATTATAACTGCTTATTTTAAAACTTAATCTTAGCTTTATTTATAATAAACTTATTAGTCACTAATTTAATAACATTTCTAGCTATTATATACTATAGTAACTTTTTAAAATCATGTTTCACAGTACAGTATTATATAATATATACACTATATAATATATATATATATAGCATTTAATAACTTTCATTATAGACACTAATTATTATTATTAACAAAATAAGATGTAATAACTTCAATAATGTTATTAAAACAACTATATTTATAACATCATAATATATTATTAACATATTAATAATATGTTTTTATATTTATGAGTTTATATTATTATTAATTAACTTTAATATTAATTATATATTAAAATTAAATTATTAATTATTTATTTATAGTTATTTATATTTATTATATAATTTTTATTAATTAATTATATTATAATTTTTATTTAATATATTATTATTATATTTATAATATATATTATATACTTTAATAAATAAATATTGCTATTTACTTTTTTATTATTAATATATTTCTTATTTAAAATTATATTTATATTTAATTAGTACAGTTATAATATTTATTACTTCAATGTATACTATATAATTGAAATTAAATTTATATAATTTATATATTTATAGAAATATCACATATATAATATATATATATTATTAAATTATATCATAATATTATAATAAGGCACCAAGTCTATCATCTTATAGGGGATCGACTTATTTCAAATATATCTCTAATTATAATCTTTCTAATATTACAATATTATATAGATCCACTCTACCTATAGAGTACATAATTCTAATATAATACTTCTATAAATACAGTATATATATAATAATAAACTAGTTCTATTATCGTTACCAACATGTACAGTATGGTTCTTAATTGTCAGGGAGACGAAGTCACTACCTTGCGTTATATAGCAGTTTATATAAATATGCACGAGTTATCACTTTGAGATTGTTCAGAACTTTTAATTCACTGAAACTCACCTGTGTGTTTGAATATATAAATAGTTAGTATATCTTGGAGGAGAGCGGATCGAGTTATTAATGACTCTCTATCCAGAGGAGAGCACGCGGTTCTGACGAGGGATAACATATATTCCTCAAATATCTAATCTACACGCACCGCAACACTTAAAACCCATACATCGAGGGCCGGTATAAATGATGTAGGTTATATGATAGTATTGATCACACACATTTTAGCGAGGTATACTGAGTCTCTAATGAATAACTAACTATTAAAGTATATATATGTATATTATTACATTACGGATTACATTGGTAAACTTACTGATATTAATAGAGAAGCACGCTAATGTATAATAATCCAATGTACATCACACTCTAAATTTCTAAGTCTGTAAAATCATGACTGAAAGTCTATACTTACATGTTATCGGAAATAATAATACTAGCGCGCGGATGTAATGAGATACAAAGAGGGAGCAGTATTCGACTTTATAGATTTAGCGAGCAGATTGACCTGGATTTGGAGTAAGTTATGATTACAAGGCCGAGTGTTATGGAGGGTGTATGATATCTGTAAGTGAACTAGTATGAGTAAAGCAACGATGTTAACAATAACAATTGCTTATAGAGGGTAAGTAGGTGGTAATTAGATAATCTAATAGTAAGAGTTTTTACATAGTGATGAATATATATTGAATGACCTAATAAGAAATAAGCTAACTTGTTATTTTGGTTGAAAGTAGTAGCCTGTCTGAGAGTGACTGACTAACATAAGGAATTACTGAGCTTGGATTTTAGTCAATAACACAATCACTCACAAATCTTGTGACAATCTAATTGATAATCATAGCACAGGTTACAAGATAGAATGTGTCTACGTCAAGTTATATCTCACTACCATATAGTTGAGAAATAATAATACTGTGATCGTCGAATCCTATGATAAGAGAAATAGAACAAGTAAATTTTACTCTAACCGTATTAATCTAGATGTTGCACATGTCAGGCTCGTATGACAGGATTATCAAATGATCCACTTACATAGCCCTGGTAGTTTCACTAATAATATATACGTATAGTGTTTAGTAGATTATTAATTATCATTCTTGAGTGGATAATTGAAAGTATTAATAGCTTATAATATAGTTCACGGGTAAAGCAGTAGAGTTTATAGTATGTACGAATTGATACTGTATGATAATCATATTATGATGTAATCCAATCAGTATTAAATATAATAAAATTCACTATCACAATTAGATCACACTAAGCGAGATAAGTATGAGAATATCAGGGGTATCTAAGATATTGCTATCAGGTCTGTAATACATTTGTATCACGAACTACACGGCGAATCTAAACACGTATTATTAAGATAGAGAGTACGTTGTGTGACCACACAGCGAGAGCGCAGAGTATTAGAATCATCATAGAGCAACACAAAAAGATATAGGAAGATGAGGACGAGTGTGAGATTTATTATCTTAGTTAATTTTTGTTATATCTCATAATGATTCATTGGTTATTTCACTATGAGATGTTGTATATTAATGTACATGGGATATATAGTTAGATATGTAGCATAAGTCTATGATCCCACTAGTTGATGTCGTTGTGAGAATTGGATATTATATAAGCTCTATGATAATTATAGTGGAAGACTTATATCAAAAGTTTGTTATTAAATCTTGTATGGTACTTTATGTATTGATATTATTACATATGTCTCTCAAACATATTTTATTGTGAATCCATATATATTCGATTTTATAGGTTATAGCAACTTATTAGTGAATCTTAATCAATAGTTTAGTTACGTATGTATTATCTATCTCCATATATTGTAATTTAAGTCTCAAGTTTCTTAAATATTTCAAATTCACATTATATATTGTTCTCTAGGTATAGTAACATTGAGAGATCCAGAGATATGAGTACTTAAGTGTAACTAAGCCCATGACAGTTATACCTGTATTATTAATATAACTTCATAGAAGTTTTATATTAGAATAGAACATCACAAGGAAGAGTGATAGCTTGACGAGAGTTATCACATAATATTCATTTAATAATAGTCATATAGGTTAGATAAGATGATGGTATGTAAGGAAAGGTAGAGTTATGAAATGTGTCTGAGGAATGGGTGAAGGGTCGAGAGAGATCTTTCCTTTGAAGGCTTATTCCTTTCAATACTCGCTAACTCTTCTTCTGGTGTATAAACAGAAACTTGGTTGGACGGGTTCTAAAATGTTGCTCTTCTTTTTCTAAGATCGTTTTTATGAGAGTTGTTATATTTGAGGCCACTAGAGGTGTATTATCATAACATATTTGATTGATATAGCTATAATCACTACGATTATAATATAATAATGGTGTCAAGTAAAATATCTAGATAAAATATAATACTTAGGGGTGTGTTTAGTTACTTGCACCAAGTCCACAATAATAATGGTAGAAATGAGACCAGAGAATATGTTGTTGTGGTGGTAAATAAAATGGAGTAAATTGAGAGAGGATATAACATATATGAAAATGCTCGTTATTACACCGGTGATTGGGAGTTTAGGAGATATATGGATACGTATCCGAATTTTGTATATAAACGCTGTATAGAGTGATGATTGTTAGTTAGACTGCTCGAACGATGACAAAGTATGAGAGTCAGTAGAAAAAGAGACCTGACAAGGAAACGGTCAGGGAATGTGAATTCCCTACTCAACGCCCCGAAGAATGATTGCAAGTGCATAGGACAGTACATGAACTCTAACTTTGTGACGGCTCCCAATGCTTTTGAGAGCCTTGGACAGGGGATGAACCCTGCATAAAGTATCAGATACCTATGCAACCAGCAATACGCAAGAATCTATCGCAAGTGGTGGTGAGCTCTAAGGAGGTGGGTATATTCCTCTCTGCGACGGAGATTCGCACTTTAAGATAGTATGAAGTGTGAGAGTCCTGGGGTGTCACTTTCTTTCGATCTTAACCTATTGCTAGCACATACTCTGCCATATTTCGCGTATTCCCCTACACGCCGAAACCACTATTGAGGGGAGATGATACGAGTGTGGATTAAGTATAAGGTGATGAATGAATAGAGTAGGTGAACACTCAATAATATTAATGATTCTTCTCATGTACTAATCACATATAACAATTGATATATATTATAATTTATATTTACATATAATATAAATATTTAATTATTAAAGTAATTAATCCTATTTAATTATATAAAAATATAATACTAATTAATAACATTATATAATTTCATACTTAACATTTTATATTATATAATTAATTACGTTAACTGATGGAGATGGGTGTAGACGGGGGTCAGAGAAGACATCAGTGGGGTCAGGGTCGGAAAGGAGGAGTGTTGTATTTTTGTTTAATTAAATAGACAATCTGAGTTGAGTATTCCCCTGTGTTTCAAATCTGGGTTTGCCTACTGTGGAATGTTATTGTATATGCCTTAGTTGTCAATGGGGTGTGTCTATTGCTGTAGTGATTCTGATGTATTAATTGATATGATGTACATTGACAATTCTCACGAGAAAACACAACAACCCTGCATGGACCAAGCCCCATCAGTCAAAGAAATGGTACATTACGGGAAAGAAATTATTGTTCCCGGTTCGCGTTTATAGTGAACAGATGATGCCATGTGGACGGGTAGGAGAGACTGAGCCCATGTTAATTCAATTTCTAAAAAAGTTTTCATCAGATTCCCAACTTCCTAGTCTTTTTGTTGTGTATTATGAGAAATATGATTAAGTGTTTGACGCCTAGGTATAATGCTTTGGTGATATCCTAGTATTAATTGAAAGGGAAAGGAGGGGTATCGCCCTAATAACACTAAAAATATGTTGAACGGGGATTAATCTCATCCTATGTTTTGTTCTTGACGAAAAAATTTGCTCCCAGTTCCATGTTGTTCATCCGCGGTTAATAGTATGTGTGGCTGCTCTAGGATGATTAATATATGAGTCATATGCATCGGTGTAAATTTACATGCGTAGTGTAGATAGTTAAAGCGATAAGAATATATTAGTGTATTTATTTTATTAACTAGATAAGATAAATATCGTTAGGAAGAGGAACATCAACCGGAATGGGTAATTTGATCTCTTCTTTATTCGGTGTAAGTTCCATTAAGAGTGATTTTTTCATATAGAGGGGGATCGTCCAAATATAACTATTGTTATGTTGAATTGTCGGCCTTGGCCTCAGAAGTTGCGTAATGTAATTATGCTAAGTAGTCTCTTTTATCCTCTTGCCTGGTTATTATATGTATGAAATTTTTGACGCTGTGGGTTTGTGAGGCCTATCGATAATGCATTATGCTATTGATATTATGTGAGGATGTGGGTTGAAGAGATGAGGGCATGCATAAATATTTGAGAGGGGTACGTGACAGTAAGCAGTCTGGAGGAGTCTCTCAATTTTTATAATATTGGTTGTAGGCTTCTGAATTATAACTGGTTGACTCCAGGAGCAAAAAGGATTCCAATGTATATTATATAAAGTAAGCTACTGTTAATATATTTTCAGATGTCTAATATTTAGATAAAGACCATTCAAAAATGGTTATATGGCGCGAGTTAACATCTAACCTAAATGTATCCTTATACACACTAGAACCATAACCTAACCTCTACCCTAGAACATTAAACCAATAACATAAAGCCTAGTATCATATTATTACAAACTCCTATACTTAACTCTTAAATTACTCCATAACCTATAATAATTATCCGAAGTCTCTCATCAACCTCGAACTTCATATAATGGTCCTAGTTTTTGTCATGTGCGGGAGAGTGGGAGAGCACTTGTTTCACTCTAAAATTCGGGTGCGACACGAGGATTACGGATCTTTGTTATTATTTACTTGGTCTTGATGTTTATTTACTGTATGTAATTTTATCTATTAGAGATGGCGTGAGATATGTATTGAATGCCTAATATATATCAAAGGATTAAGAAGGAAATAGTATTATACTACTATATATATTATACTAAATATATTACAGTGTATAATAGTGAATAACATAAAAAAACATATCAATCCTTATATTACTATACTATTATATTACTATAATATATGTGATTCGTTCAGAAGATTATTTTATTATATACCAGAATATTGAATTTTTAGAATCATAAAATATAGTATTTCGATAAAAATTCACTATAAGTATTTTTATTCTACTAATAATTATACTGAACCTTTAACCAACTGCTAATTGATTAGTGATCATTTGGTAATGAAAAAAATATATATATTAATATTATTATAAATTTTGAGTTGAATTTTGACTAATGTTATAGATATATTATTATTATATTAATAATAGATCATAATACTCCTAAGAACATTTATCTATATAAAATATATATCATATAATATACTCTAAGTTATTTACTTAAGCCTATGTATTTAAGTATTTACCAAGGTGTGTGTCCCACACACTAGCGGAGAGGGCAGGCCTTCTTTTCTGTGTAATGTGTGGTAATGGACCAAGGAAAATAGTAAGAAACCATAATAATATGCATTTATGTCTAAAACAAAAATGACAAAGTAGACATATTCATATTTCCCCTTGCCATATGCGCGAAATTATCACACGCGCTGGTACAGCAAGAAGATGTTGGCTTTAAAAAGAAAGGAAGGTTGAATACAAGCCACAAAATCAAGATAAAAATGCATGAAGGCAAAGAATTCAACAAAAAAGAAATGGCTGGAAAGTTATCGAGGAAGCTAGGACAACGAGTGTGAATATCCTTTATAATGTCATTCCACTACCTTTACGACAAAATGATTTCCATGTGAGAGTATGGGGTATCTCATTCTTGTCTTATTACTGAATAAAAGAAAGGAGGCAAAGCGCGCAAGATGGTGGAGAGGTATTGACAAGAATATCTATATTTCTTTCGCGCACACAGTGTGGCTACCTGCATATGCAGCATATAGCAAAAAGAAAAAGTGTGATCAATGTCCACCGCTCCGCAGCGAAAGAGGTCACACACTGGGAATCGAAGTAAATTAGAGGGAACATTTTTAAATAAAAGTCTCTTAATTCCTTTGCCTCAATCACCTATATCCGACAGTAAATTGGGTTGGTCCACCATAGGACGTCTACCCCCAGATTGAAATTACTTTGATATACCCAAAATAGATATAATGATGACGAACAGTAACTACATGCAATGGAAGGAATGAGTATACTCTTATACAGAAACATTAGAGTATACTTGAACGCAAGAAAGGAAATATTCCCCAAGCTCACATCGCTGCTCCTAGAAAATACCCTCAGTGTTAACCTTGAGGGTATAAAGCAAAGACTTATCCCGAAGTGGGAAAATACCTGTGGGTTACCGCAGAGAAAACCACATCTATTCACCTGACGATGATTGTTTAGTCAAGGAACGAATGTCTTATTGATCTATGCCAAGGTGAGACGTCTATGAGCAACCTTGTGTAAAGTAATTTGAGAATTCTGAAAAAGCTGATCTAGACGAGAGTGCAACTGTAGATTCAAAGAGCAGTAGAGCAGTAATTTAGAAAATGAAGTTTTGAACAAGTTAGAAGTGCATGACGAGGAAGATCGTTGATAGTAGGAGTAGAGAATAAGATTTAGATATTAAGAAATCGAACACATTGAGGAGAAACCACAACAGATTCCATAAGTAGGGGGAAGTCGAGCTTTGAACACTATCAAATCCACAGATTTTCAAAAGAGTGGAGAAGATATTCTGATATACAGCCCTCAGTGAGGGAGACGGAGAAAAATCTAAGAGTTCTACATTAGAGAGTTAGGGACAGCCACATGCCCTATAATAACCGGTCGTCTGAAGGCCAGTTAGATTATGTCTAAAGTGCCCAACCGACCAAGACTCCTTGTAGTCCATAAGGAAGCGAGAAGCAGACACATAGATACTGTTGAGATATTGATGTGTCAACAGTTGACCTTGAGCGTCGAAAACCAAACTGATGATCTGAAAGAAGGGAATGAGATTCCAGATGATCCAGGAAATCTGAGGTGCACAAGGAAGCTAGTCGAAGATATAGTGACACAGAACGGAAACAATCAAGTCGAGCTGTTGGTGCTCGATAGTTAGGTATAACATCATAGAAGCATGGACTTGCCGCTTTATCTTGGCATACTGAGGTATGAATCATACAGTACATCTTACTTCCAAAGCATACCCAGGTAAAAGTAATATGTTATGTAAGTGCATAGATGGAAAGTTGAACGAGGAGAAGGCGCCCCAAACGTACAGAATAGCACAATTACAAGGTCTAAAACACTAGAGGCGACGAATAATCCCGGGTCTCGTGAGAGGCCTAAACACGCGAATTCAATTGAAATCCCATGACTAAACCCCATCATAGACGTCAATGAAGTTAGAGCGCATATCGGAAACACCTGAAGAGGGAAAGCGGAGTACTGGAAGCAGCATTCCTCTCGATAGATTCCTCAGCGGTTGAGTAAAGATCGAGATATTGAAAAGAGGGTAAAACACAAAAGTAGATCGATTTTTCCAGGAGATATCGTTTAGCAAGCTTAAATATAGAACGAGAACCACACCCCTCCCCCGTTCCCACCCAATGCAGAAAAAAGTATAAATGAAACGGAATTAAAATAAATGTGGGCGGGGAGGAAGAAAATGGAAAAAAATGGCAGATTTACCAGACACATCTAGAGATATTGTTTGACAGAATGTAATATAACTATGAAGTATAGGCCTCGAAATTTTTATGTATGCAGTAAGAGACAAGTAACCTATAGTAGGATATAAGCTGCGCACTCTACTTATTCGGTGTTAAAACAGCAATTCTTGATATATGTTTAACTGAAGGTAATAATATTACTTATATATAAGTAATTAGATATAACACGAAACTATAAATATATTACATCGGAATATATATTTAAGTAATCATGTACTCATGTTAAATAAATAATTAAATTGTCATAAATAACTCCTTCTCTTTTAAATGAGAATTTATACATTTCCAATATAAATTTTTACTCAAATAATTTTATTTGTATATAATGTATTAATGTGGTAGAAGTCTGGATTTAATATTATTAAATATAATTAATATTATTGTCGTAATTTAATTATTATTATTAATATTGTGAATATTATCTATTATATATATAACTAATCATTATTAGTAAATAATTAATTAATATATTTATAACATTTACTAAAGTGATATATTAATATATAATACTTAAATAATAATATTATATTAATATTATATAATTATATATATATATATATATATATTTATATATATATAAATTATATAATATTATATATTATTATATAATATATATTATATATATATAAATATATATATATATTATATATATAATATATATATATATAAATAATATATAATAAATATATACATATATATATATAATTATATATATAATTAATATATATATATTTAATTATACTATAGTATTATAATAAGATAATTGTTATTATAAATTTCACTAATTATAATAAATATAATATATAAGTATAAAGTCTTATTTTATTTTCTCTCACTATATTATATTTTATTACTTTTACTTAAATATAAATATATTAATTATTATAATATATAGTGTGTTATAAATGACTATATAATATGATTATATTTAATATATATAATAAATCACGATAATAAGCCCCTATACAAGGAATTCAATGAGGTATAATAATTTGAATAAAAACATAGTATATTATTTTTATAACTAATTAATAATAACGTTAAAAACACATGCAAAATTTGATGATATAAAATATATTTCTCTATTATATATATGTACCAATAATGCATATAAAAACTAATAATCTATAACATGAGGTATATATATCATATAAATGAGTAGATAAATAATTAATAAGTATAGTATAAATTTATAACTATTAATATATAAGTAATTTCTATACACCTAATATATATAATAACAAACTAAGATAGGTAAACATTTCAACTTTCCAACAAGGAAGCTTTTAAATAAAGGATTTATCTTACCTATTGGAAACCATTTAAATCTTATCGTCAGATCCCATGTTTTCTGTTTCCAAAGGTGGATGTCTAGATCCTACCATGATTAAGTACCAAGATCTTCCGGACCTAGATTCCGGGAGGGTTCATTGGGTCTTCACCTCTTCACCTGTAGACCAAATATATTTAAAGAAATACAACTCATAATCCTTGGTTTTGAGTGATTCACCTATGCCAGGTTTATATTATATTAGTTATAATATATCTTACTATACTTATGTATAATTATACTTACATTTATGTTCATCATATTTATATTACTTAGGTATAATATACCTATCATTTTTATTAGATAATCATATCATGGTTAATATATACTATATTATTATATAGAAATTCATATAAAATATTCATAATTGATTCAGTTGAATATATGAATTATATATAATATACATATATATAAACAGGACTATATAATTATATATTCTCACTACTATAATACAATATTATATTACTATATAATAAGTAAACCTATTATAAATATTATATAATAGTAATATATCTTAATAATAATATAAGTTATATAATATATATGCATACATATATATACACTATAATATCATAATAATATATTTATTATATATATACACATAGAATATAAAAGTAGTATATATTTTCAGATATTTGAAAATATATATATTTTATATGGATATATACTAATTCTATTTGTATATGACAAAGTCATCCTTCTGTTCTGAAAGACAGGAGAGGAGAGAGAGAGAGAGAGAGTCGAGACGAGAGAGAAGAGTAGAGTAGAAGCAAGACGAGAAGAGACGAGGGATAGCAAGAGAAGAGGAGAGGTGGGAAAAAAGATTGCCAGAAAGATTTCCCGTTTATCATTTTGCACTTATATAATCTCCGAGTGCCTCAATTAATTGCCTCCCTTTTCCCTTCACCAGGATATGACTGGTAAAATGTAGTTACTTTGGGTTTGATGAGACTCATACCTGGTGTAGGAGGACAGATAATCGATCTGGCTCGAAATCCTTATGTACAAATTACTCTCTCGTCTGTGCTAGTCTCTTGGCTGCTATAGTGAGGCATGGATTGGGTATATCGCGAGTAAGTTTGCTTATTAACATTAATTAGTATTATAGTAAATAATTTTGTAGTCCTATTAAAAATAGTAAATTTAATGAATATACCTTTAAAAGTAAGTAATTTAATTAAACTTGTAAGGACAGTATAATTTTGTCAAGTTAGAAATGTATACATTGAGTGTAATATTACAAATCTGTTTTTCTGTTTGGGTCATTACTGTTGTTTATGTCCCACTTCGCTTTTCTGTGCGTGATTTTGATACTGTTCTGAAATTTTGTTTAAATAATTTCTTATACCATTTTGCTTTCTCATTCCTTATTTTCTATCAAGTCTTTCCTTATGAGGTGTTGACACACTTTTCGCGTTCGCAAGAAGAACGGTGAATATGTTTTGAAAAAAAGTTATTATAAAAAAAAACTCATCGTTGTAATACGGGTCGGAGGAAATATGGAAAATGTTATAAAACTTAAATGATTTGGATATCTACAATATAACATAAATATATCGAGGCTAATAAAAGACGGGAGCACATGATAAAAAATCCCACTAAAATGGAAGACTATTTTTGTCCTGATATTGCGTTAATAATAATTGAAAGTAGATATATCAATTTGGACTAAGAATTACAATACTGATATGTATATTGATAGTTCAGGGTTAAGGTAATCTATGAAAGCACTATGCGAATGTTGATTTCTCTGTGGCGAACACTGACAGATTAAAATTAATAATAAATAAATTTAAAAATGAGACCTATATAACTTTTTCTTACAAGACCTTATATCCCATCACCTAAGTGTAAATTTGTTCATGCATTGCGCTCATGTATAGTACCTTATGCAATTATTGTCTCATATTAAAACTAATAATAGTTCCTTTTATACAATTCATATATATAAATAAGAAACGTTGGTGATTTAAAGTCAAGATAAAAATAGTATCCAATATATCCGTTTTTTAGGTCCAGTCTAATTGGCTTTGAGAGGTAAGATCCCTATTTGGACTGCTCAGTGGATTTATAAATTGGTTGTGGCTGCCATTTAGGTCCGTCGAAAACGAGAATCGGTAACGAGAAGGGCTTAAAAGGGATTCGTTCGTTACAGTGGGTTAGTAATAAATGCTGTAATTTAAAGTAATAAGTATACGTTAATGTCATTATATAATTTAATTTATAATATTAGTATTATTTATACTTTTTATATCTTATTAAATTTGGTATATTAAAATGTAATGTAATAATGTTGTTAATGATGATAAAGTCATTAATTATTTAATAAGAACATATAAAATAAGTGGCTATTAAAGCAATATTAATCAATTGGTGTAGAATAGATATAGAGTAGTATAGAGGTGTAATTACAAGGTATATGTGCATTTAGACCTTTATAACTTGATATTAATATACTGATATTATTATAATAATTTTATATTTATATATATTTAGCTATTTATTATAATAATATATATATTAAAGTAGTTAATCAGTAAATATATTATATATTAGTTTTTATTATTAATTATATATATATTAAATAATTATTATCATTAATAATTTTATGAAATTCATAATATATAATATACATAAATTATTATTTTTATATAATATAAATATATATAAATAAAACTTATAAATCTGTAATAAAATAGTATAACTTTTATATAAATTACAATAGTAATATAATAATATAATATTTAACTATAAAGGAATATAATAATAATTATTATATAGTAATTACAATTATTATATAATAGTATAATATAATTAAATAAATATATTAATAACAATACTTACTTAAACTTATAATATATTTAAAATTATAATATAACTACCGACTTATACTCTCTATACAGTAAAAGTTACTATATATAATATTATTATAAACTATATAAAAAATACATAAACCGACTTATACCCGAGAACTCTTTTTGACCGTTAGAAACCTCATATTTCTACCTTTTAAATACCTCATTACACTTAATATTTTTTTTTTTTATACATATATCTAGATAATTCACGTGTTCACTGTCATGAGCTTGAATTTTCATGTACCTGACGAAAATGTCAGTGACACAGATCGATTGAGCAAACCGGTTACTAACTAACTTCATCCAAGCCTTAATTGGTATTTCCCATTAGTAATTTTTAAACATATGTATTTCATTGTATTATTTTATGTAAGACATAAAAAAATATTTTCTATTTTTCTGCAGCATTTCGTCTTAACCATGTCATGATGTCATCATCAACACTATATTCTAAATAAATTCATTTGCGATAGCTTGTTTAGGACAAAACGTTTCAGGAAATTTTAAAAATTTTATTATAAAGAGAAAATTGAGGCTACATTTATACTACATTTATTTATGATAATTTTCGGACTGGGCGAGTTGCATATTTTTTATATATATTATTTTACTGTGTACTAGAAGTATACTTGGACTGGAATTTTCAGTTCCTGCCATAGCTTGAATTGGCCGGAATCAACAAAAAAAATTTCTAGCAGGAAATTGCACAAATAATACATTTCCAAAAAACTGAAACAATAATCTTCTACTCTCATATAGTAAATTACTATATATATATTATTATATATATCTATTATCACAATATGGAATAAATTTATAGT
Organism: Trachelipus rathkii; assembly: GCA_015478945.1. NCBI lineage: Eukaryota > Metazoa > Arthropoda > Malacostraca > Isopoda > Trachelipodidae > Trachelipus > Trachelipus rathkii. The sequence continues at coordinate 32,114 of JABUQX010026137.1, forward strand.
AGATATCCGTATATATATGATATACTATATTATTATATTTATATATATATTTATTATATATATATTATTATCACTATATATATTTATTATAGTATAGGGTCATTCGGGTAAGCGGGGAATGGCAGATTTAGCCTTAATTGGCCTAAACTTTGTGCATATTCTAGTCATTCTTGAGCATTTCGCATTTTAATGGTTACATTTTCTGATCCTTAAATTATCCTTAATTATAGCTTCTTTGTGTCACATCCGATGGATCACCAAATTTAAATGACAGAGAAATCGGTGATACGGAAAGGAAAAGAGACCACCGATGTTGAGCGAAAATGAGCACTACTCCCATTGGCTTCTTATTATTCCGCACCATACAAAATGTGCTCCATATTAATTATTTTCTCTTTTTTTTTGTTTAATTATAATATCAATGTGACATTACTCTCTGACTTAAATGCAACAATAGAGAAATGTAAAATGTGGCTTTACTTAAACATTATAATTGGTATATTGAATTTAATTGTCTTGTTTACCTTAAATTATTAATTGATTTCGTGTAGCTTTGCTGTGGTGGCAATTTTCGTCAGACACACAGCACTGACGTGGCTCTACGACAGAGACACACACATAAACACACACCTTGAAAATTTGAAATACAAAGCTACAAGACAGACACAAACCGATTAAATATTGTTACACACGAAAGCTAAGGAGATGACATTTTCAGCATATACATGCTCTCACGACCACTCTACTCGTCGTCTTCATCCACTCCTCTCTCACTCTCCTTGTTCTCTCTTCGCACTCTCTCTCGTCTTCTACTCTCTCGCTCTCTCTCTCTCTACTGTCCAATTTTCTCCTTCTATCAAGGAGACTATTTTATCTTGAAATAATAATATTCTTCTCATCTCATTGTTCGTAGCTTTCAGTGTGTATTACACCCGCACCTGGCTGAGTAAATGGTGACTGATGCATATCCAAATATCTTACGCAGGAGTTGTAGTTTGACTCCTGTAAAAATACTATCTAAATCTTATCTGCTTCTAATCTGCAAACACCAACTCATATACATATAAGCGTCACTCTAGGTATTAATGTATCAATAGCTTAAAATTAAATATTAATTATATAAATTTTAATTAATAAACTTAGAATTTTCCAAGATCATTTAAAATATAATTGCATATAATTGAATTTAATATTATATAAAATTTAATATATTAATTTCTCTTAATAATTTAAATATGTCAATGTCTTATTATATATATTTATTCTTATTCTATTTATTATTAATTTATTTATCTACATATTTATTTATTTTTAAATATCTATTTATAATCATTTTATACTTTGTAAATTAAATACTAATACTATAAAATATTAATTTTCTATCATGAACAATATTAATATAAATATAAAATAAATAAAATACTATATTGTAAAATGGGAAATAATAACAAGTTTCATTATCTATATAACATTAAATAACTATAATATATGTATTATTATTTATTTTTATTTTAATAGATGCATTTATTTATATAATATTATTATTTAATTATAAATTATTATATTATTAATATTTAATAATTTATATATATTAATATTATATTATTAATTTATAGCTATTTTTTTGATTTATATATACATATATTATATGTATATATAACATTGTTACTATTATAATATATAATATAAATAATATAATTTATATACGGATTAGAATTGTGTTCAACTGCTAACACATAAAAAACGGATTATCGATATATTTTGAGGGTGAAACTCATAACTTATTATTAATAGCGGAATGCATTCGAAAGTCTTTTCTTTCTAAGGTGTTTAACCGGGATACGGTTGCGTGAGCGAACATAATGAGTGAATTAAGGTTAAAAGTAGCATTAGTATATTGCTTATAGAATAACTTTAGAGTATATCTCTTAATGTGGTTGCATTTTAATTAATATTAAATATATGTAAAACTGAAATTAAGATTAAATATATTAAAGTAAAAATCATATATATATAATACAATATAATTTTAACAGATTTATATAAATATTATTATAATAATTAATACACTGAGAGTGTTCAGTCTATAAATATTTATTGGAACTTATGTCGTAATGAAATGTTAGTTATTTTATTTTTATTATTAGTTATTTTTAATATTGCTGATTTCAGAATAATTGTATTTCCAAATGCCTATCAGTCTAATTCAACATATTTTTCAAATGTTAATAATTGAATTATTATTATTATTTATTATTAATATAGTATGTAATATATTTTATGATTATCTATCAATATTTTGATTTAAGTATTGTTTTACATATATAATATAAGTTGTATTGAGCATGCGAGTTACTTTTGATTTCTATCTGAGCGGAAGAGCGCTTGCAGACATGGACTTAAAGTATATTAATATGTTGTCGGAGTGTATTAACTATGATTTATGACTTAATATTTATATATATCCACTAACCCGTATTCAAACTGAGAATACATTGCCAATAGTATCTATTCAACTCACTAAGTTAAATAAATATTCTTTCAAGTGACTGATAAATACTTTATTAATATGGCTTTTAGTATCTAGTGAGTAAAGTTGTCATATATCGATGTGTTTTGTATGTGTAATTATTATTTATTGTTAAGTTCATCTCAAGTTAAATTTAATAATTAAATTATATCAATATAGTCGCTCATGAAGTTTGAATGTAAAATCATGTAAAGTTATAAATTTATTTATGCAATTTAACGATATTGAAATTTGAAAAATTAATAATTACGTGCACTTGAGATATATCTACATCATATGAAAATATTATTTTAGATATGTTAAGGAGAGAATAAATAAAAACAAACAAAAAAAGAATTATACAAATACAAAAAATTTACAGGACATAAGAAAATGCTTATAAAATATGCACTTCATCATCCTTTAATCAAAACTCTGAAAATCAATACATACAAATTATCAATCTGTTTCCCACAAACAATATGCATTACTAAATGGCTGTTAACACCCAAACCTGGGCGGTTGACAAGAGGAAAATGAAATAAGAGTCATTTAGTCCTTTGAGTAGGTATACTATTATGGGAAAGAAATTCGCTTATGAATGTATCTCGTATACATGTGACTCTTTAATTCCAAATGTTATGGTTTTATCTATTAGATGAGAATAGAAAACAATAATTGTGTTTCCCTAAATAGTCAAAAAAATAAGCACTATGAGACAAGTAAATCATAGTAGAACGAATAATAAAAATTTCAAACGAACCAGCTTCATATGAGCAAGAAAATCTTACTGATTTGATGCGAAAAGGAATACATTTTTTGGAATCCTGGTAAATTTTAGATAGGAAAATGTAAAAAAAAAAAAAAAAATATTGTTAATAATATAGTAATATGATTAGGCAGCCTATTTAGAGACCTTTTATCTGTTACTCGTTAAATAAATAGACTTTCTAATTAATTTTTGCTTTTTTTCACACTAAAGAATACCCCAAGGGTATAACCACACCGATGGCAAGGAGTCGGGGTGTTTCTCGGCCTTACGGGGGAACTACGGGGTTAAGGAACTAATTCCCCCCCTGCCGGGGGAGGTCCCTCCGGAACCCCTCCCGCTCTTTGGTATTGAGGTGTATCCACGGGGAGAGAGTTCTCCGCCCTCCCAATCCGGGTAATGAAAAAAAGTCCCCCCCTGTGTTCCCCGTCTCCTGAAGCCCCCTACATTGCCGTGTAATACCCTTTACAAATAATATTATAAAATATATATATATAGTAATATATATATATATATATATATATATAATATTATATATATAATATAATATATATACCACTACTGCCCCCTCCTCCTAAAAAAAAAATAGCCAATATTTAGTTTTATTTTATTTTATTTTACTTTTTTTTTCACATTTTCCCTAACTAAAATTGTACAAGGATTCCAAAAATGTACTCCTTTTCGCTTGTAGCATTGTAGTTTTTGAGATTTTTTTTTTTTTTTTTTTTTTTTTTTTTTTTTTTTTTTTTTTTTTTAACAGTTTCCCGCAATAAAATTTTAAACCAGGATTCCCAACATGCTATTCGCTTTTCCCTGTAGTAGCTATTGTAGTTTTGTGAGATAAGGATTGAGATATTTGTGGTTTTAAACTTGGTTAACCATATATATATATATATATATATATATATATACCTATACTATATATTATATATATTAATATAATATATATATCATATATATATTATATATATATATAATATAATATATATATATATATATAATATATATATATATATATAATACTATAATATCATAATATAGAATTATAATTCTTATTTTAATTTCTTTTTTTTTGTTTTTGTTTTTTACATTTTCTTAACCAAAATTTTACAAGGATTCCAAAAATGTATTTCATTTCCCCTTGTAGCTTTTTGTAGTTTTCGACGATACTATTTTTTTTTTTTTAACCAGTTTTCTGGTAAAATTTCTGCCAAGCATTCCAGCAATGTATTTCCTTTTCCCGGTAGCTGTTATAGTTTTTGAGATATGGATTGGTCGGCTCTTCTAGAGGCTGGCCTATGTACAGCCTCTAGAAGAGCCACCATCCATATCTCAAAAACTACAACAGCCTACCGGGAATCATAAATAAATTGCTGGAATTATCTGGTTAAATTTTTTTGCGGAAAATTTTGAAAAAAAAAAAAAATTAATAAATAAATAAAAAAAATTATATCTCAAAAACTACAATAGCTACAGCGAAAAGGAATACATTTTTTGGAATCCTGGTAAAATTTGGATAGGAAAATGTAAAAAAAAAAAAAAATTGTT